>JANHFL010001725.1:17690-35275 GCA_032468155.1 Oxyrhabdium leporinum | reverse complement strand
CATTTCTGCACATTCTAATATTTTCTTAATTACCTTCTCATCTGTCGGGATCTCATCACACTTCCATTGTTGAGCATATACAATTCTAGCTGCGGTTAGTACATGTAAAATCAAGTATATAGTCTCTTTATAATATTCTTCTGGTAGAATGCATTCTAGAATTGTAATAAAAGTTAGTGAGCCAGTTTGGTGCACTTATCCAGGCAGTCACCATGAGTCAACACCTAGTCAAAATGAAACAAAGAGAAGGGAAGGGAAGGGAAAGGAAGGGAAGGGAAGGGAAAGGAAAAGAAAGAAGGGCAGGGAAACGGGAGAGGAGGAAATGCATTTAACATTCAACATTAACATACCTAATTAAAGATGTGGTTCAATCAATTGAATCAGCTGGGGGAGGGGAGAGATATCACCATAAAATTAAAGGATAAATCAGATATATCAATTGATAAGAGATGTAGGATTTTGTATCATTCTGAGACAAAAAGTGTATTTTGGCTGACACAGATCAAAATTAACATTGTCTAGATATATTTAGGCTGTACAAGATGAATAATAGGTGTAATGGTGGAGAAATTTACACCTGCATATTAAAAATAGCTTAGGTGTTTCTCAGCACAAAACCAAAACAATGAGGCTACATGCACTTACATGTAGATTTTAATCTGAGTCTTACCTGAAAAAAAAATCCTTACTTTTCATTCATTTGTAAATCCCAAAATAAGAAAAATTGGGGGACCACACGTGGTCGACTTACAAGAGTTCATTTAGTGATTGTTCAGAGTTACAGCATCACAGAAAAAAGTGACTTACGCCCATTTTTCACACTTATGACCACTGCAGCATCGCCATGGTCACGTGATCCAAATGCAGATACTTGGCAACTGACCCCTATTTATGATGGTTGCAGTATCCCGAGTCATGTGATCTTTGCCCCATTTTATGACTTTTTGCAACCTTCTGGCAAGCAATCAATGGGAAAGTCAGATTCACTTAACAACCATGCTACTAACTTAACTACAGTGATTCACTTAATAACTGTGGCAAGAAAGAGCATAAAATGGGGCAAAGCTCACTTAACAAGTGTCTCACTTAGCAACATAAATTTTGGGCTCAATTGTGTATATAAGTCGAGGACTACCTATAGTAGTATAGGAATTTTGAGATCATAACGAGAGTATTCTCAAAAATTGCAGGCCATGGACTGCTTTGCCTATTCATAAAGTAGTTGTTATGCTAAGCATAGCCAGATTCAAAATTCTGAAATATCAGAAAACGCCAGGCTGAAGCTTCTCCCCATCTTTTTTGTTAGTTCTTTAGATCTTGTTTGCTTACCTAGGCTTTGTTATTTTTATGGACAGAAGATGATACTTCCAAAGAAAGTACTGCAGTGCTGACATTCATGATTCCAGAGATTATTTCATCATTTCTTCCAAGAAATGAGAATACTTCTTCAAAGAAGTATTCAAAATAATTATCTATAGGGGCGTCATGTAGGTATCTAAGAAATTAATGTCATTGCTAGGAAATATATCTGATCTGACACAGGTTTTGATTCTTAATATGTCTACTAAAATAAATCTCAATGAGTTTGATATGAATTCTCCTCAATAAATAATCTGTGGACTGAGTCATTTGCACATTACAAGTCAACATGACATCTCATGTTGCTTTAACTAGTTTTGAATGAAACATGGATGAATGTTAAGGATGCTAAAGAAAAATTCTACCAGATGCAAGAGATAGTAGAACTTTCAACTCATGGCCAGTGTCATAAGGACAACACTTTATATATCAAATGAACGGAGTTAATGAGCATGGATTCTATGCCACAAGATTCCGTTATTTTATCTTCAGCAGAGAAATAGCTCTGAAAATTATGACTACTGAAATTAATTTTCAAGGAAATACAAGCAAATGAGCCATTATCTCAATTCCATAGCCAGAAGTCACTCATCCTATCTCTCTCTTGTGCCTAATATTCCATAATATTACGAAGATGACAATTTAATGCATTAGCAATACAGACTAATTATAAACAGTCTCATTCCTTGGCTCCAAGTCCTAATGGTTTGGAAAGCCATTTTGCATGAATAAAAAGATGCCACAGAAGAAAAGTGGTTATGATGATTAGCCCAAAATTATCTTTCCCTCCCTCCCTTTGTCTCTCCAGATAGACACATACATATATACACACACATACAGGCATAAATACATATATCTCCAAAGCAAGTGTATCTTAATCTAGGATTTGGCTTGTCCTAGTTTAAAACCTCTTATACACCATCTATTTAATGAAATGTTGAGTCTAGTATTGACAGGGAATTATTTTGACCAATGACTTTTCACAATTAAGACAAATGCTTATAGTTTTAGTTTGGGTTTGAGATATGCAAGTATGGCCTTCTTCCTATTTTTTTTCCAAAGTGATAAATTTCTCTGGTTTGCATTCATGCAACAAGAGCTTAATATGCTCTTAGAATAAATAAGAATAAATTTGTAATCCGCTTTATTTAACTGCTTGATTATTTAGTCTAGTTGTCACAGAAAGACTAAAAGCAGTTTATAAATGCAAACATGAAAGTTGCTGTGTTAGATATGGTACACCATGCTATCTTTAAACTCCAGACTGATGCAAGACAGTAGACACTTTATATATCAATGTAGACAGTTGTCTATAGACAGTACTGTAGACAGTAGACAGTTGTCTATAGACAAAACTGTTGCTCTTCTTTCTTGATAATTCCATGAACTGTCAGTCTACTAATATTATATCCAAGGACATTGCCAACTGTTTTTTGAGAGGAGGGTAGGTATTTTGTAAGGTCAATCTTTATTCACATTCCTCATAAAAATCAATTCTTTAAATTACATTCGGACCAGTAGATGACAATTCAAAATCTTGTGTTTTGACGTATCTTGGCTGTGTTTTCAGTTTGGTATTGATCATTAGCTTTTAGTATCATCACCAATTGCCTACACACATAGGTATGTGAGTGCAGTGAGTCATACAACTTTGTAGAATGTTTTATAGTACAGTACTTGCAACATTCAATTCTTTTTCGGTCTCATCCATTGTATATGTATGGAGTTGAAGCTGTTTATTTTTATTTTTTAAACTTCAATCTGCACAGATGATTGATGGGTAGTTGGAGTTCTGCAGTTGTTATGTTCTCTCTAGTGGCTTGTGTTGAAGCTGCTGTATTAGGAAACAAATGTACAACATCTAAACATAAAGGTTTGGCTGGCTTACATCAGTTCAAAAAGAGGCATGATAGTAACCACTTTAAATGGATTTCAAAATAGATGATTACTCTCAAATCTGCCAAATAGTTTCTTTTAAAACAAGTTTGCTATGTTAGTTTTTCAAATTTATTTTATTCTTGTTTGTTTAAAGAAAGCCAGAGCTTTGGAACTCAGTGTTTGCCTACACTGCACTTTGCTCACCTAAAATGATGCAGAGAAAATAGAAAATAGAACTACAATGCATAACCTTGTAAATGCTTATAAAATATTTATTTGTGGAGTATGTTACACATCTGCAAATATGCCTAAAAGCTGTGTCTCATAAATATTCAGTTCTTGCAAATGAAGGTTGTTTTATCAGAAAAAAATGGGAAAAAATCAGGAACTTCTGATAGTTTGGTTGCATGAAAAGCCTTTATTTTCAGTCCCTGAAGATTGCATATTCATTTTGCTGCGATGTCTGAGATGACCCTTTTTTCATACATAATCCAGAAGGGTGGAAGGAGACACACCCATATCTTGTTTTTGTGCACCTCTCGTGTTTACATTTGAAAAGTCTGACTATTTCCCCAGTGACAAGAAAGACTTCAGGCAGTTTTACTTTTCCATTATATTTCTTTCTGATATTACACTTCTGTCTCTGAGACCCAAAACTGCTTTTCAAATTACAATTACTGCATCAGGCATCAATAATAGCAAAGAAATCAGACAGAACTAGAACTCTTGAAACAATTCCACATCATGACTGTTTAGCTTTTTATCATCTGTTTAGTATTTTCTATCAGGAAATAAAAAGATGGTTCCCTCTTTCATATCCTCCAGAGATCATTAGCTCTTTATATGCATGAATTAATGTATGGTACGTTTGCCAACTACAGCATTTCAGGCCACCTATTATAGAACATATTTTACATAGGCAAAAGCTCATAAAAGACATCAAACTGCCAAAAAGAGGGCAGAAAAAATGAAAAAAACACTTCGTTTTGCAAGTTCTGTCATTGGTAAATCTGCACAGTATCTTCTTTCTTGATTAATGCAGCCCAGACTTTTTTTTGGGGGGGGGGGGGAACAGGAACGTTTATGAAGTGATCAAAATGTCCATAAGAAATCATTGCTGAAAGTATCAATCATGTCCTTGGTGTGCTCCCCACCCGTATTTTTTTTTTTACTTCTGCTGGATTTATATCGAGTGAAGTGGCCTAAACGCAGAAGTCCTCGACGCAACATAGCCCTTCACTCTGAGACTTCTGGCTTAAGGGTTACTTTCTTTGAACATGCTATCTGCTCTAATTTGAAAACACATCCCCTCACAATGTTACATGAAGAGCCTTTATAATCTGATTCCAAACTGGAATATTATGCTCCAGCGGTTGATAGTTTTTAATTTCCATAAAGTGTGTCCAACTTACAAAAAGATTGTGCTATAGCATGGCTATAGCATGGCTGTGCTTCTGTTGCAATTAATAAAAATGTTTTTGAATATAGAACATTTTGTCTCTAACATTGGAGGGCACATTCAACACTATTCATTTTTTGTGAAAGCTGTTTCGTAGGAATTGACTAGATGTAACCCTTTTGTAAGTCAAAATCAGAAACAATTCATATATTGGTATGTTGGGAAGAACTGAATATAAATGGACAGTAGGAAGTGAATTTGGATGATTATTTACAAAGACAAACTATTTTAAGCTACAAACTACATGTTTTCTAGCCATCGTACAGTAGTTTCTAATAAATTAAGAAAATTGGTGGTATTTTCATGTCCTTATCCATTACTTCTTTCACTATCTTAGCCACACTATGGAAAGTTTTGCTTACTCTTGAATTGTTTTTTTTTTACAAAAATAGTGAAGACACTTTCACAGTATTCATTTTATAGTGCCAAGACTGCAGTTACTGAATGGGCAAGAGAGGAATCTTCCGAGGGGTCCATGCATTACTCCTTCCTTCTCAAGCACATTTTTACCCTTTCCACCTTCTTCCTCTCTAAACTGCCAATGTTATTGCCTATTATATCCTAAACGATCAGGTTTCTGTAAGCATCTCTGTTGTGGGGATTGAGATGGTGTGGTTGTCACTTGGAATGCTGAACTAGATTGCTTTTGGCCTTATCCAACAAGATTTTTGTAATGTTGTCATACTGCATAGTAAGATTGTTGCTCATTCTAGTTGGTTTGTGACTTTTGGGCTTTTGTTGCTAAATCTTGTCTGCAAGGGAAATGGTCAAGTATGGTCACCTCAAATATTACAATATTAATGACTTTCCTTTCCTTCATGTAACAAAGAAGCCCCAGTGGATGGGCAGCATGTCGATATCACCTCCATCTTGGTGAATCATTTTTTTCTGCTTATGTGTATTTTTCCCTTCCATTGTCATAGTAGTAAGACTTGGAAATGAGCTACTTACTCCATGCATTCCAAACATTGTGAGATATTTGTTCTAACATTGCTTGATTTATTTCGAGAACCAGTTTGGTCTAGTTGTTAAGGTGCTAAACTAGAAACCAGGAGACTGAATTCTAGTTCCACCTTAGGCACAAAAGTCTAAGTTACTCTCTTTCTCAGTCAAATTCACCTCCGTTGTGGAGTAATGAATATTAGATATATTGTCTGCCTTGAGTATTTTTATAAAAATAATAAAGGCAGGATAAAACCCCCTAAAATAAGTAAATAAATAAATAAACACCATGTGAGCATGATATTATTCTTTTCTTAAGAGCTTATTTGTACAGAAACACTTTAATTGTATAATTTTTTAAAAAAATATTGCTTCAAGAAATGTACCCATGTGACTGAAGTGACAGATATTTAGAACATGTATTATAAATCACTGGGTTTCTTGTGGAGTACTGTCATACTGCTAGCTTTACTGTTCTGTACTCTCTGATCTGAAATCAGTAAAGAGAAGATTGTTTTTTCAAAACATATATATTGGACAATTCTCCAGGGATGTGCCTGGTGCTTCCTCTAGGGAAGTTTGCTACCAAATAACAAATACATGACATACAAATGCTTTATTTGGAAACTGAAGCTTAACTGTTCATCAGTCATACTTTGTGCTATTTCTACAGTCTTACTATGAGGATTCTTATTTCAGAATATGACTGGATGTCTTCATAATGCTTCTGAATTATTTTTGATTTGATTTTCCACATAACTACTCAAGTCCACAATTAGATGGTTATAGTATTTAGTTGATCATGGCTGAATCCAGAAAGCTAAACAGACACAAGCCTGATTATATTATTAATACTTTGATAGGAGACCACCAGAAAATACCTGTTGTGGCCTGTCGGCTGCTGGCCCCTCTGGCAGCCAAATCAGATGGAGAGGAGGCATTGGAGTCAGGACCAGCATCAAGGCAATCTGAGAGCTCCGAGCGGGAAGAGGTAATGGAGCTGTCAGAGATAGAGATAGAGGCAGAGCCTGGGCCATCCATCAGCCCCCAGATGGAGAGTCAACAGCCCCCAGGTCTGGAGGTGGCTGATGAGGAAGAGGAGGAACAGCTGGGTCCAGTGCCTAACACGCAGATGCAGAGACAGCAGAGAAGAGGAGAGAAGCGGAAATCTATGGGCCAGTCCTTGGGACGGAAGAGCCACTGCTGCTAGTGAAGCCCCACCCTAGCTCTGGGGATAAAAGGCAGGAGGCGAAGATGAATAGGTGTTGTGGACAACTATTCATCTCCCTGCCAGTCAGGCACTGATAGCCTGCACTTCTGAATCCTGTCTGGAAATTATCAGAATTCTTCTTGGAATCTGCAGCACCTTCTGAGCATGTGTGTGTGTGTGTGTCTCTGCTGCTGAAGTGAGTGCACCTTCCAGGACTTCCTTTGCAAGTGTGGGAAGAGAGAGAGAAAGAGAGAGACTCCTGGTTGTTGGGGCCAGTTCAGGGGGAAAGGGAGCAAGTGTCACTTTCCACAGGATTTAGAGACTTTGTAGCCTGCTGTGAGAGAGTGGCTGCTGGCACTCCTAATAAAGGGAACGTTTTGTTAAATGCTAGACTGATAAATAGCCCAAAAAAATATAATGCAACAAGATACAGGTAGTTCCTGATGTTGGAAGTTGAAACCCACCCCTCTCCTAGAAATATAAAATATTTTAGGATATACTAAAAGAGCCAGAATATTTTCACTAAAAGAGAAATAGAAACTCAGAGAAATAGAAACTTAGAGTAAGTTCAGAGGGGGTATAAAACTAAGGGATTCTCAGTATCTCTTCTCTTTTTTTCTTCTTCACCCAAGATCTTCAAACCATGTGATCCCTTTTTACAAACTATATGGTACTGGCCACCATTAAAACCATCCCTCCAAGCAGTCTCCATGTTTCCAGTGTCTTTTTCCCACTTGCAACTGAACCCAGAAGGATATTTCTTCCAACACCGACTTACAACAGTTCATTTAGTGACCATTCAAAGTTACAACGGCACTGAAAATAGTGACTTGTGACCATTTTTCATGCTTACAACCTTTGTAGCATCCGTATGACCATGTGATCAAAATTCAGATGCTTGGCGATTGATACATATTTATGACCATTGCTGTGTCCCAAGTCATGTGATCACCTTTTGAAACCTTCTGAGAAGCAAAATCAATGAGGAAGTCAGAGTCACTTAACTACCATATTACTAAATTATCAACTGCCATGATTCATTTAACAGCTGTTTTTCACACTTATGACCATTGCAGCATCCCTATGGTCACGCGATCCAAATTCAGATACTTGGCAACTGACCCATATTTATGATGGTTGCAGTGTCCCAAGTAACGTGATCTTTGCCCCATTTTATGACCTTTTGCAACCTTCTGGCAAGCAGTCAATGGGGAAGCCAGATTCACTTAACAACCATGCTACCAACTTAACAACTGCAGTGATTCACTTAATAACTGTGGCAAGAAAGGTCATAAAACAAGGCAAAACTCACTTAACAAATGTCTTACTTAACAACAGAATTTTGGGCTCAAATGTGGTCATAAGTCAAGGACTACCTATAATGGGAAACCATTTCTGTATTATTACCACCATATAGAAAGCAGCAGTAGAGCTCATGTTCAGAGATTTTGTTTTTTTAATTAGCCCATTAGAGCTGTATTACTTCTGCATTGATTATTGCTTTTTTGTTTCAGATAAGCTGATGATATTTGATAGGATTGTACCAGAGGTGGGATGCACTTACATTAACAACCAGTTCACTGGTTGTGAGCGCGCACATGCTTGCATCTTCGCACGAGTCACTTTGGGGTTGGAACGCAGCTTCAAACATGCAGCTAATCTACTCAGGCAGCTCCAGTGAGTACAGCAGGGCCAGCGCAGAACTCAGCTGGGCAGTGTGGGTGGAGGGAACAAGCCAAAACACTAGTTATATATGGAAAAAATAGCACAAGGGCAGCTGGACTGGCCCAGCCAGTAATCACAGCTAGCAGGTTTGCACGAACCGGTCTGACCAGGCAGCAGCCCACCACTGGGATTGTACATGAATAATGCTAAATCTTTCAATGGCCTCAAATATAATAAATATACTCAAACGTGGTAGAATTACGGAGCTTGTCATGGAGGAGGAAAACTCTTACTTTTAATTAGGTGAAAATGGCAGGAACATTCAGAGTCGGTTTTCACCAGCCTGTGCCAATATGATATATCCAATAAAACTGTTCTTTGAGGAATTTACCTTCCTCAGAGTTGGTTTAATGTCAGGTTTCCAAGTAATACACCCATAGCAAACAGAACTTCGAGGCAGATAAATTTCTCAAAGAACAGTTTTATTGGATATATCATATTGGCACTGGCTGGTGAAAACTGACTCTGAATGTTCCCGCTGTTTTCACCTAATTAAAAGTAACAGTTTTCCTCCTCCCCCAAACAATCAGTCCCATGGTCCAATCAAGGTGTTATCTGGTTGCCTGGTAACTTCATTCCTCCTCTCTCTGACCACCTGTGGGGAGAAAGTATTTTCTTTTGGCTACAAACCCCAGCTATCTCTATTCCCCCCTCCCTATCCCTCAGCTCCAGTGTGGCAACACTGAAGCCTCAAAATGGCCTCGGCCAGGTCAGCTTCAGGGTTGTCAGAGCTGCTATAATGAAATCTCACAGGTTAAAAAAATTTTTTTAAATGCTTTCTTCCATGTTGTATATCTACTACAGCTCTCTTGTTATAGTTTTTTTTAAAGAGAAAAAAAGAATACAAATTCACATCTAAATTAGTTTTTCTTTTTTAAGCCAAGGGCCAGATTTTTTTTTTTTAAATATGCCCTTCCCCAATTTGCCCTGCTCCCTTTATGGGGTTATACAGTACTATATCTGGAAAGCATCAGTTTGAAAAAGGATAAACTACAGGTAGTACAGGTAGTCCTCAACTTACAACAGTTCATTTAGTGACTGTTTGAAGTCACAATGGCACTGAAAAAAGTGACTTATGACCATTTTTAACACTTATGACCACTGCAGCATCCCCACGGTCATGTGATCAAAATTCAGATGCTTGGAAACTGACTCGTATTTATGACGGTTAAAGTGTCCTGGAGTAATGCAATCGCCTTTTGTGATCTTCTGACCAGCAATGGAGAAGCTAGATTCACTTAACCACTATGTTACTCACTTAACAACTGCAGTCAGTCACTTAACAACCGTGGCAAGACAGGTCATAAAATGGGGCAAACTCACTTAACAACTGTCTCACTTAGCAACAGAAATTTTGGGCTGAGCTGTGGTTAAGGACTAGCCACATTTTCAAAAAGAAAAACAGAAGTGAGCTATTTATTGCATGTGAAATCTTTGTCCTGTTAAACCTTTAGTTCTCAGCTTTATTCAATGAACACAAGTTGCAAATACATTATTTTTTGTAAGTTGATCAAGAATGATGATTGAAAAACCCCCACTGTTTTCTTCCCTGATCCACTCATTTGATTGTATCAGAAATAGGATAATAAAAATCATGTCATAGAATCTGGTGGTTCGCTGTTTATTTCTTCTAAATAATTTAATAATTGCATTTATCTGATTAAATTATGAATCAGTTAAAACAATATACAATCAAAAACATGCATACTTAACAGTGAAGATTTGGCAAGCACTCCAATGGCTGGCTTGTATATTAAAACACAGATTAGTGCCTTAATAGAAAGACAACTGTAAAAATTAATTGTGACATTCATATCAAGACAATTTGGATTTTACCTACTGTGTTAACTGTTTTGTTATTATCATCACTACACTTCTTTTTAGAAAAATAGATGTAAACAAGTATAAAAATGCTTTTAAATAATTGCAGAATGGTGAGATGACTTCACCACTTTGGTTTTCAGTTCATTAATTATTGTATTGCAGTGAAAATGGTAATACATTAAAATGTAGCAAAAGACAAAGATCAACCACAGCCATAACAATAATGAGGGCAGCACATAAATTAGGAATTAAAATGGCACCAGAACAACAACATGACATTCTTAAAAAAGGGAATTAATAGAGTAGTACTTTTGAATGTTTCCAACTTCTTTTTACACAGCAAGAATGAATAAAAATCTCAGGGATGCCGAAAGCAATTCAAAAGCCACGGCATGCAACACTTTATATATTTAATAAACCAGCCTTGAGATTTTGTTTTACTGCTTGTAGTCAAGACATTCAAATGAATGCAGAGGCTGACTTTCATGACCAAATAGCAATAAACCAGTGTTCCCTTTGCTACCAAATGCTATTTTTATTTCAGATCCATACATCCCTTTTCTTCCTTCTCCCATTGCTATTTTCCCATTCCTTACTTCTTCCTCAGGATAGTACTCCTTATCTTCCTTCCAATCTTTATATATATATATATATATATATATCTTTGAAGAATAATTTCATGAGTACAACATAATTTCATGAGCTGGAACATCTACCGTACCTTTCTTGTAATTTCACATGTGTTCCATTCCAGGAACACATCTAAATACTGGTTTAAAAAACAGTCTGTCCCAAGGACATGTTGTTTCTATTTGGTGGAACGTAGGCTTTTCATTCACTTACTCAATTTCTCTTCAGCATGTGAAATGCCACAAAAACCCTTGAGAATGATCACACAGAGAGAAAAAAAAGCTGTTCATCTGAAGCTTCTCCTATGAAACCAGATGAGCCTCTAAACCCAGTGGAATTTGAAAGAAAGGTTACAGACAGCAAAAACAACCCAAATGGGGAAGGAAAAAAAAAATCCTGGAGGGATCTTTACCAAGGTTTGCTACCTACAAAATTGCCCATCTGTTGAATACTCACTAAACATGTCTAGATTCTGAGAAAAATACTGGAAATAGATGTTAATCATGTATTTTATAAAGATAAAATACTGGGGAGAGAAATACTGCTTTTTTTTTCAGGCTGCTGCGTTAGTTTCAAATTGGGAATTGGGTTCAGTATAGTCATTAATCCACTTCTATTGCCAGATGTGCTGATTTGATTTCTAAAAGATATAAAAAAGGGTGGTTAACCAAATTCAAAAGTAGTCTTTCTGCAGAGTCAAATAGCAGGACAGCATCTCTTGTCATTTACCGAAGCTGAACAAATTCATTTAATATACAGTAGATGATCAGATAGCATCTTAAACAAAGTACAATAACTTGGGGAGCACAAGGTAGCCATCTGGAGCCCACACTTTTAGCAAACACATTCCTGATTCCATTGTGCCAGGGTGGTGCAGTGGTTAGAATACAGTACTGCAGGGCTAACTCACTGCTCACTCTAGGAGTTCGATTCTGAGTGGTTCAAGGTTGACTCAGCCTTCCTTCCTTCTGAGGTCGCTAAAATGAGGACCCAGATTGTTGGAGGCAATATGTTGACTCTGTAAAACACTTAGAAGGGGCTGTAAAGCACTGTGAAGTGGTATATAAGTCTAAGTTCTATTGCTATTGTCCAATGTCAGGAACTGACATTTAAGGCAACCTAAGTGGGTTTCAATGTTGAACCAGTAGTGAAGTATTTCTAAGATAAAATGGAAAGGTGTAGAATAGGTGGTAGCTGGCAAAATAGTAATAACTGTGAGAGGAGACTTGGAGTCCTAGTGAACAATCACTTAAATATCAGCCAGCGATATCCTGCAGGCCCTAAAAAGCTAACACAGTCCTAAACTGAACAACAAAGTTGATTAGGAGACCGGTATAACTTCTTAAACATACGAAGAGCAGTTGCAGGAGTTGGATATATCTACTTTAATGAAAAGAAGGACTCGGGGTGACATGATAGCAGCGTTCCAGTATCTAAGGGGCTGCCACAAAATCAACCTATTTCCAAAGCAAATGAAGGCAGAACAAGAAGCAATGGATGGAAACTAATCATGGAGAAACCCAACCTAGAACTAAGAAGAAATTTCCTGACAGTTAGAACAATCAATCAATGGAATGGCTTGCCTTCAGAAGTCATGGGTTTTTAAGAAAAGGTTGGAGAGCCATTTGTCTGAAATGATATAGGGTCTCCTGCTTGAGCAGGAGGTTGGACTAGACTTTCATGATACCTTCCAACTCTGTTATGTTAAGAATTCATCGGCTGATCGTAATACTGTAAAGAAGTACCGGCATGTACAATTGGATGAACACAAATTCCACAGGAGCAATTTGCATTTCATTTCTCATGATCATATTTTTCAGTGGTGGTACATCAGTAGCCAACTGTTAAATGCCCAATTTTTACAAGGCTTGTATAGATCAACATTCTTATGGAATATCGGAAAAGATGCTCCTAGAGCTAACCTCTACATCAACTACCCGTTGTGATAAGCTGTTATCACTCCAAGCAAACTGTCACTATATCCTAGCTGTGAAATATTCTCAGGCTTTGAATAAATTGTCTGATATATCCTCCAGAATAAAAAGAGCTAAAACTCTTTCATCTTGATTCCAACGTAAGTAAAAAGATCTTTCTTACTCTCTTATGGTTTCAATGCAGTTTTCAGCTCTGTTGCAGATAGTTTATAGAAAGAGAACTATCCAAAATGTCAGTCCAGAAATCAGAATAAATAACAATCATAACTAACAAAAATGCTGCAACTTTTGTTCTTTTGTTTTCAAATTAATGAGTCAGCAGCTCTCATTTTAATAAAGTAAATGTTATGGCCATATCTAGAAGAAATTGATTTTATATATGTATTCTTTCCCTTTATCTTGAACTTTCTAGCACAATCAATTTTATTGAATGACTATGAGTTTTAGCATGGCATGAAAGGTGAAAGAAGGATAATGGAAATGGAAATATTTGCACATTTCGTCCATGTTATTTATGAATTTATAAAGCCCATCATGTTTTCGTTTGTAAGCTAACAGAAGAGATCTACAAGTATTTCTCGACACAATTGGGACTTTGCTAAGCAAGGTAGTTGTTAAGTGATTTGCACCCAGCTTTGTGACCTTTTTTATCCATGGTTGTTAAATGAATTATTGCAGTTCTTAGGTGAATCATGTAGTTGTTAAGCAAATCTGGCTTCCCACAACTGACTGCTTATTGGAAACCAGCTGGGAAGGTTGCAAATGGTGATCACATGTTCCTGGGATGCTGTAACTATTTTAAATACATGCAAATACAAGCAAAGTTGTGATCATAAGTCAAAGACTAACTATGCACACACACACAAACAGACACAGAGAAGGAGAGGGAGAGGGGGAAGGAGAGAGAGAGAGAGAGAGAGAGAGAGAGAGAGAGAGAGAGAGAGAGAGAGAGAGAGAGAGAGAGAGAGAGAGAGAGACTCTCGTTCATTTTTCTTTATGTGTTATTATGATCTTTATTATTTATTTATCAATCTCTTTTCAGCTCAGTAATAGTAATCTTAAGGAGGAATCCCAGCCATGTACAACTTTTTATTTAAAAAAGGAAAAAGAAACTGAGCCATCTATATCTCTGTGCACTATGTGGAGTATTCCATGATCATGCTGCTATTAAGAATTCCATGATCTTTTTTCTATGTAGTTCTTCATTGAGACCCAATTAGAACGTTCACTGTTACTGTCTATGAAGATTCTCAGTCATCCAGGTCATAATCGTCTCAAAGGTGCTTTTTCAAGAGGCAATTGGACTTTTCTGTTTTTCTTTGAAGATGTTTTGCTTCTCATCCAAGAGCTGAAGAAGCTTCTTGGATGGGAAATGCAACATCTTGAAAGAAAAACAAAAAAGTCCAGTTGCGTCTTGAAAAAGTATCTTTGGGATTCATTGTTAGTATTTTTGCTTTGAGATGTTTGTTTTGCTGCCATACACATTTCTTTGCACTCCCTTTGTCATTCTCTTGTGCAGTCATAAGATCAAAGCGGGATCTTCTTCCAACACTCCAGTCTACATGGGATTAGTTTTCACAAATTTTCTACTGTGCATATATACATATACTGCAGAGTTTAAATAGTCAGAATTTGTGTCCTTACTACATTTATCTCTTTTGCATTTTTTTCAAACCAATTTAAATAATATGACAATTATTAGCTTAGAACAGAAATAATTGGATGCAAACTAACAGAAAGAGTTATGCACATTTCTGTATCTTGCTTACATCTTCATAGAAATTAAAAGCTGTAGGCAAATACATCTTTGAACTTCAATTAACATTGCATATTGTTAAGAGACTGGTCTGCTTAGCTTGTCATCTTGGTTATCTGGAGGAAGGAATGCAAATTATGACTAATTGCTAAAATTCACTTCTTTGTCTCCACTAACACTCTATGTAGAGTCACGCAGCAGCTGTTGCTGCTGTATAGAGCCTCTACATTTGACTTTGAGAGCCTAATAAACTGAGCAATTATCTCTACCCACTGCAAATGTGTATTTAAATAGAAGCAATCACATTTGAGAAGATGTTAAAATATAAATGGAAATGGCTTAGTATATTTAGAATTACATGTCACTGCTATAATATTCTTCTTCTACTAGCAATAAAATAAAAATTTAGTCCAGGTTTCATAAAATTACCATCGTCCGCTAGCAAATCTCAAAATATATTTTCTAATCAAAATGTTTATCACAATATATAATAACGGAAGTTATAGATTACAGGTTACTACAAAAAGATGGGATAGATGCAGGTAGATTTGTAAGCCACAGACAGAATTCTTTTCTAGCTTGAATCAAAATATATTTAAATGGAGAATTTTAGGCCCTAAAAATTGACTGCTGAAATAGACTTTAGGAGATCCAGGTCTGATGAGGGAGAATGTTTCTAGAATCCCTGAACAGAATACTATTACTACTTTCCAAAGTTCCATCGTTTTAATTGTATATCTATTATTTGCACTTGGATTTGAGTCTTTATGGGTTTGATAATTTGTGGGTAGATTATGGAAAGAAGGGAATTATAATATAACTTTAGAGAGAGGGGATAAAATTTGAATGCATTTGTAACTGCTCTAAAGGAGAACAAAAGTCATTTCTTTATATTTTGTTTTTGTTTTCTGTTTTTCTCCTTTCTTTCATTTCTTCATTCTTTTTTCACCACCTTTTTTTACTTTCCTTTATTTTCTTTTTCCTTTTAATGTTTTGATTCTGTAAAAACTTCTTTTAATAAAAATTAATTAAAAAAACTTGATAGGACACATTTGCATGTACTGTCATTTACACACAAACTTAAAATAAATAAAAGATATGCATGTACTTTGCAAGGGATAATTGATTGGTATGTATGCCAGCTCTAATAATCCAACAAGTTCAATTCATTTGAGTTGAATTCAGCCTTTCATTACCATCTTCCATACACTTTTAGGTGGCTGTTGTGGGACAAAATGGTTTGTCTCTATACCAAAAAAACATTGTAAGTTGTGGTTTCAGAGAAAGGGCAGTATGGATGTACAGTACATTACTTTGGCTTTTTTTAAAGTATTTTTTAAAACTTTAAACCATTCTTGCCTACATTCCTGAAACTATTTATTTGCCATTTCTTTCCCCATATATGCTCTATTTTTCTTTGTAAGATGTCAAGCAAACCATCCTTGTCTGAGGATTTATGCAATAGGAAGATAATGTTCATGCTCTTTTACAACTCCCTTCTTCAGGAAAGGTACATACATCAATCTTTTCAATCTCTTGACCACACAGAAGTCTTGTTCCATATTTGTTGACATAAAGCAGTTAGTCTCTTCTCATGTGGTTTTAAACAGCTGAGTGAAATTTCATACACAGAACTTTTTTATTTGATGCATGATTTATTGCTCTGTTTGCCTTGTTTTATAGTGGACTGGATTCTTGAATTGATCTTGTTTCTGCAAATGTTTCTGTTGCTCCATAATCCCATTTGTAAATGGGCTTCTGTCTCCATTACATCTTTCCCACGCTTCTGGAATTGCCCTACCTTGACCCTATTTTCTTGTGATTTCTTTAATATTCTTAAAACATGTTCTTTTATCATTTTCCTCTGCTTACAAGATTGTTATTATTTGCCTATTCTTTTTGTTTCTCTTGCTTTCATAACTGCAAGGTCTGAAAGTAACTTGGATCCCTCCCCCCCACAAAAAAAAGTATTGTTTTCTGCTTCAATTTTTACAGTGCTTCTTACCTGTACCCCAAAACTCCTCAGGTTCTCTTTAAATCTGTTCCTTACATTGATCTTACAATTCTTCTGACATATATAGTATCTTAAATTTTCTAACTTCAATCTGCATAATTGATAAACATAATTCATAGTCTTAATATCTTAACTCTGGACTGTGTATGTGACCTATTCTTGTTCATCTAAATTCATTTATCTCTAAAATACACAGTGTGCTTCAGTTTCATTTTTATGACATCAAATCTTCCTTGTTTTATGCTTATTATACGTTTCATGTTTCAACTGTTCTTTGCAAGCTAAAGAACTTTTGTTTAAACAGTAGTTCCAAAAAGCATTACATTTCAGTTTGGTTGTATCATCACTTCCAATTTTACTCATGATCTGATATTCTCCGAGAGGAATTAGAGAAGTGCTTTCTGAGCAGGAGTTCTCAATGTTTTAGTGTCTACGCCACTTTCCTCAAAAACTATAAATAAGTGATTTATTATAATCTTCTTCTATGTGTGATTTCAGAGTTCCTAGGAAGGTGGGTTGTTCTCATTTATGGCTGTGGATTGTTCTTATACTGGTGAAAATTATCTTGACCTTTTGCTTCACTTTATTTTCCCTCCATGAATTTTACAAAAATGAGTGATCCTACCAAGAGATCACATTATTTTCAGGGTTACTGAAGCTATTAAGATTTCCATCCACAACAAAGTGGTAATTCTCTGGCAGGGTTCTAGCCATACTGGCAGACAAATTCCTATGAGAATTGGCAGCATAAAGATATGATAAGCTAATAAATTAACAAATTTATTTATTTATTTTTACATTTATATACCGCCCCATTCCGAAGACTCGGGGCGGTTTACAGCTTATAAGCAATA
>JANHFL010001724.1:527068-549384 GCA_032468155.1 Oxyrhabdium leporinum | reverse complement strand
GTGTCTCGGCTGAATGAGACAAACTACCTCTCCTGGAGTGTAAAGATGGAGATGTACCTGAGAAGGGAGGAGTTGTGGACAATAGTTACTGATTCACCAGCAGTCCTGGATGGTGGGGACTGGAGAAGAAATGAAAAGGCATTAGCCAGCATAATTCTGGCTGTAGAAGATAGTCAGCTGTTACACGTGAGGAGTCTCCAGTCTGCAAACAAGTGCTGGGAGGCATTGCACCGTATGTATGTCAGAGAGACTGCGGGCAGTAAAGTGTTGTTGACAAGGAGACTGTATAAAACACAACTGAAGCCAGGGAAGAGCATGTCCACACAACTGCAGGCTATGAGAAAGACATTCCTGGAATTAGAGGAAAGATGAATGACATTTACTGAGGCACACAAGGTATATGTGATGCTCAGTTCTTTGGACACTTCATGGGACATTCTTATGACTAGCTTAGAGTCCATGCAATTAACCATGATTGTTGGAGGAAGAAAAGAAATGCCTGGAGAGGCTACCAGGAAAGGGAGGAGATAATGCTCAGCACAAGCCAACATCTGCAATATGCCAGGATGTCAGCAGAGCAGCTGAGACTGTTTACACAGTGAAGCGGTGCTACTTGTGTGGGTCTACAGAGCATCTCCAGAGACGCTGGCCTGAGAAGAGAAACAGAGGAGCAGCAAGACAAGGATGTGGGGCTACACAACACATGAGGAGTGGTTCTTCATCGTAATTTTCCCTGGCAGCAGCATCATTTAAAAACACCAGGAACACTTGGGTGTTGGACAGTGGGGTGAGTCAGCATATTGCTAATTATCCACAAGCATTTTCTGGCTTGAGACCAGCAAAGAAGACATTTGTTAGTTTGGCCAATGGTCAATGATCTGCTGCAAAAGGGGAAGGTAAAGTGTCTGTGCCTGAGATAGGAGAAACATTCTATAATTTCCTACATGTACCTGAATTGGATAATAAACTGAATGAATAAAATGAATGTTTCCAGGTTAGATAGCCAAGGGTATGAAATAGTGTTTGCAGGAGGACAGTACTCCATCAGGAAAGGTGGAAGAATTTGTGCACGAGGGGTTAAGAAGGATGGTCTGTACATTCTAGGAAGACAGGAGCATGGTTGTGCATTAACATGTAGGAACACTCACATACATGACAACTGTGTACATTTATGGCACAGGAGATTGGGGCATGAGAGTTGCAGAGTACTGCAGAAGATGCCAGACCTAGCTGAGGGACTTAAACTAAAGCAATGCAAGATGCACTTAGATTGTGCTGTTTGTAAAGAGTCAAAGTCCAGGGTGTATCCTGTGAGTAAGAAAAGCTCAAGGCAAACAAACAGAGTCTTGCAGTTAGTACACGCTGATTTGATTGGCCCTATGGTACCCTCTCTAGGAGGAGCTAGGTATGCACTAGTTATACTGGATGATTACACTAGATATGGGTTTTGCTATCTGCTAAAAAGCAAGACAGAGGTATTGCAACAGTGTGAGGACTTTGGGCTGACGTTGCAACGATACCAGACATGGAAATAGAGCGCTCTGTCTCCATGCTGGCTTCTCCTTGTTTGTGGGCTCCATAAGGAGCCAAATACCGCCTTGGAGGGGCGGCGAAGCTAAGGAGGGGCGCCTGGTGTGGTCACAGGGGAGATCACAATCTCCTGGCAAAGCCTCAGGCTTTTTCCCCTCTACGCCACAACAAAGAGAAGAGGCGGTCTAAGATGGCCGCTATGAAGTTGGGGCAGCCGAATAAGATCTAAGAGCGTGCTGGAGTGAAGTAGGTGAACAGTGTCTGGAACTGGGTGAGAACTTTTTATCTCATTTGAAACCCCAAAAGAATTTGTAAAAGGATCCACAACTACTTAATTAGCTGTGACTTGGCACTCTGGAAAAAAATAAATTTGAAGGAAAAATTAAAGAGAAAAAAAATAGAAAATTTGTTAAAAATATGGAAAATTGGACTTTTAAACTAGATAGGTGCTGTGTTGGGCAGGCACCTTGAAATGCTGGGACTATTTATTCAAAACAGATACTATTTTTAAAGTGTGGAAGACTGGAACAGTCGGGAAAAGACTAATATTGAAATTTAACTGAAGAATGCCACCTGCTGATAAAAGGAAGAATAATACATTATTAAAATCTTGCTTGTTAAATGTGATAATATGGAAGGAAGTACTACTGAAAAGATCCCTGAGGAGTATAATATAAGATTGGATTGATAAAGGAATCTAAAGAAGAGTTTGAAGATACAAGAAGCTCTCCAAAGGAGCAACAAACTAAGCTTGGGACATAAAGAAAATACTTGGAGTTTTGCATAAAAGAGAGATTCAATAAAACTTAACAAGATGTCTCATCAAGAAGAATAGAGTGGAATTTGGGAAGAGATGGCATCAGCAATTCAAAACGTAGAAGAGACAAGACATCATCAGGAAACCTTGAAACGATTGGAGACTATAGATGAAAAGCTGGGAAATACAATACAAGAGACACTGACCTTTCAAGATGCCCAGGAAGAGGAGGAGCCAACTGAAAGAGGAGATGAAAAAACGGAACACAAAGGGAACAAGAGGGAAAAAAGGAGTTAAAAATTCAAATAAGCGGGATTGATGATAAAAGCGGGATTGATGATAAAAGCCAAAGGGAGAGTGCTTTAAGGAAATTAAAAAGAAACTGGGAAAACAAAAAGATTCTTATAAGGGAGAGAGATGGGCAAGAGCAGATATCCTGCAAGTTAGACAATGGAAAAAGATAAGAGAAGAGATAAAAGCTTAAAATGGACAATCAAGATGTGGAAGCAGATAGAAATAAAAATCCAAGAGATGAATATGGGAGACAAGCTAAGAAACAAATAATTAAAACTTTAAGGCGATTAAGAGATGATGGTTAGAAAAGGGAACAGGTTTAAGACAGCAGGGATACAATTTTAAAAAAAAAAGAGAAATAGAGGAATGGGATTAGAGAAGGGGACTAAATAATAATATAGAAGAAAAATTAAAATTTGAATGATGGTATAATTGAATTATAAATTTAATATGAAGAAATGCATATTTGTTAAATATAATAGAGATGATTAATAATAGCTTATTTGTATTAAAAAGTATGTTATGTAGAACATGGTGATTGACATAAAAATAACTTTATAATTTGAATAAGCAATATGGTGATCAATGAGTTGTAAAATGGTTAAATGTAATAGATAAGATTGATGATTTTACCTATACTAATATTAGCTAAATGTAACAAAGATGATTAATAATAGCCTATTTTATTAAAAGGTATATCCAAAACACGGTGATTGATATAAAAATAATTTTACAAGTTGAATAAGTAATAATGGAAGGTTTTAATATCATATAAATGTGTGTATTAATATTAGAATTATACAAACTTGTTAAATGTAATAGAGAAGATTGATAATATTTTACCTATACTAAAGATATGAAATTTAAAATAGGATGATTGTTACAAAATTGCCAGATAACAATTCTATAAGTGGAATAAGTAACATGATTGATAAGTTGAATAAGCAATAATGGAAGATTTTAATATTATATGTTTAAAATAGGGTGATTGGCACAAAACAGCATATTGAAGCATTGAATAACTAAACAATGAAGGACGATAACTTGTTATAAAGATATGTAATATCGTTAGAGTTATATAATTTGGTTAAATGATATAAATATGATAAATATCAATTTATTTGTATTGAAGGTATGATACCCAGATGCCACACTATTCACACAATGATATGTTTGTATAATATTTTTTTTTTAAAGTTACAACGGCACTGAAAAAAGGAACTTATGACCATTTTTCACAGTTATGGCTGTTGCAGCCTCCCCATGGTCATGTGATTTACATTCGGATGCTTAACGTCCGAATGTCATATTTATGATGGTTGCAGTGTACCCCCGGGTCATGTGATCCCCTTTTGCGACCTTCTCCCAAGTAAAGTCAATGGAGAAGCCAGATTCACTTAACAACCATGTTACCAATTTTAACAACTGCAGTGATTCACTTAACAAATGTAGCAAGAAACGTCATAAAAGCGGCCAAAATTCACTTAACAAATTTCTCAGCAACATAAATTCTGGGCTCAATTGTGTTCGTAAGTCTAGGAGTACCTGTATTTGCTAAATCTGTGTGTGTATGGGAGGTCTTGCTATTGAGTTTTATTTTTTGACATACCATTGCTTTTCCTTCATTTATCTTATCTCCTGCTTTTGATTTCTATGAATCATTATCGTAGATTTCCAAAAAGAATTTACTAGCAATGTTTATAGATTGGCCCTGATCCTACTGATTCTATGGAAATCCTATAAAACAGTTTTGTCAGTGGGCTTCAGGATTCTTATGGAAGTAGGGAGCGTGTGAAACGGCTACTGCAGGAAAGATCTTGAAGGCACTCCCCTGTGGTTTTAGTTATGCTTGTGGTTTTTTGGGTTTTGTGCTTTCAGTTTTATTTTTAAATGTTCTGTTTTTTATGTATGCCGCCCAGAATCACATTCATGAGATGGGCAGCTACCTAAATTTGATAAATAAAATAAATGGAATAGTTTCACAATGCCTGTACTGTATACCACCAATCTCCATCCAGTCTATGCATCCAATTAAAAGGCTATTGTCTCAGAGCATTCAAGGGACATCAGTGTTACTTTCCTTGCTTATACACAAAACAGGCATGCATGTGCTTGTCCTATATGACTTTGTATATTGGTACACATGCTTTTTCCCACACCCAAATAATATTAGAGTATAAAAACCACCAATAAGCAGCCCCATGCTGTTTAAATCTTTAAGCTACATGCTATTGTTTAGAAGTTACTTCTTTTTCTGAGGCTTTGCATCAAAGGGGAAATGCCTCACAGGCAGTTCTTCCAAAGATGAGTCATTCATAGCAAATTCTGGTATGGAAATCTTTTATTTTCCTATATACAAGCTACGTTCTTCTCCCTCATCTGGAACATTGGAAAAGAGTCCTTGTGGAGTGTCCGGGTTAAAAGCTTCCGTAGTATGGAGTAGACCAGTGCTTCCCAAATCTGGGGAAATTATCCAAATTTGGGTAAAATATTGGGTAATTTGTATTGGGTAATGACACATGAACCCATTATCCAAGCTCAATAGGGACTTTTAAATGGGTTTTTCTATTAAGCGGTGTACAGGACTTTCTCATAAGCAGTTTTGGGTAATAAAGGAAAAGGTTTGAGAAGCACGGGAGTTGACTTCGGCCCTCCAAATCTTCACACAGACATGAAGTGTATTGGATGATCTTTGGCTAATTGTAGATTTTCATTATAACTTTCTTTTACTGGAATTGTTGTAAAGAGGAAGGGAGGGAGGGAAAGAAGAGGAAGAGAATTTTTGTACTTATTAGAAAGCCTGAAGGATAGGATCAAGGCTATGTAAATAAATAAATAAAGTAAGTAAATAAATAAATAAATAAACTGAGTTTAATGTGCAAGCAGCCCATTTTACTTTAAATCATTTTTCATTTTTATAGATTGTCTTTACACTCCATCCTTTCTTTCTCTTTTTCTATTGATAATTTCCTACATCGGTTTTGATCTTCCTCACTTACTGCAACAGAAGAATGACTGGTAACTAGCCACAACTGTAATTAAAATTGACATTAGCCTGTTCCTAAAGTCTTCCCATTCCCAGAAGGCTATTAAGAGGATGTCACAAGGAAGGGTTGTCTAGTAGAGGTTGAGGAAGTGAAGACATTGGCCCAGTTGTTAATGTAGACTAATTATATTAATCAAATTATGTTGTTACTAATGGTTTGCCATTGCAAACAACTGCTGTTTATTTATGAGATTATTTATTTAATAATATTGATACATATTGATAAAACCAACCCAGTCTGAATAACTCTGAACAAATAAACAACCAAATAACTCAATAATTACTTAAACGCCAAACAATATTCAGCATAATAATAAACAAACCTTTTTTTTAAGTAAATGTGGTTTACTATTACACTAAGATCCCAAGGCTTGCTAAAATAAAATTGTCCTGAGTATTCTTGGATGCAAGATATAGACAGGCCATCCTACTTATAAGGATTATCAATCAATCAATAAGTTCCATGATGTGCTTCTTAGTTCACCCCCTTCCATCCCCTATGGAAAGATAATCCACAGCAGTTTTCTGTTTTTCACACCTTATTGGCAATCCATTTAAACTGCACAATTTAGAAACAACAAATAGGAAGGGAAAAGGACAGCCTTGGGTTCTAGTTGGTTAAGGTGGTTGACAGCCAGATGTTGGGAGCAGCCAGGAAACACTGAGTCAAAACAAGGTATGCATTATTTCTTCCTCTGTTTCCTTTTTGACAATGTTCCTTCCCTACCACCCCCTTGCTGAAGTGATAAGGTAAACAGGGGCCAAGTATCTTTCTCAGGTTGCATCCCATCACCTTGGCTCAGCTAGTCCTGCCCAGTTGTCCTACTTCCAACCTTTACAACTGAATTGATTAGGCCCAGCCAACCAAATACACAAAGTAGGTAAGAAAATAACAATGCCAATTCTGGATATTTTTCAGAAGGCTTGGGAGATGGAAATGCTGATAGAGTGAAATCGCCATTACTGAGCCTGGCATCCTGGAAGCTGTACAATTTGCTATTGGAGTGTCTAACATGGTTGCCAATGTGGGCTTGCGCTGTTGCATTTTATTGCTTGTTATGTCCCTCCCATCAGAGTCAGAAAATGTTGTATTCCCATGTATGGAGAACGATGGATCTTAGAAAGGGGAACAAAACAGATATTTGATAAGAAAGGATATACAGTATTTACTTCATCATCCACACCTTTTATTAACACTCTCATCTTGGATTACGCAACATTGCTCGAACTGCTAGCATCACTTCTTCACACTGCTTCTTTTATTGTTTTTCATTATTAGGCGGACTTTGGAATGGCACAGTTGAACAAATGATTAGAACAGTAAGTTCTAATGAACAGTAAAAGAAATAAAAAGTTTCAGCAACATGGAAAGAAAAGCAGTATAGCGATTTAGAAATTGAATGTCATAATGAAAAGGGGCATAGCGGACAGGAAAATAATAGCCACCAACCTTCCCCCCTCCCCTTTGGGGTATTTTGGTTAGATGGTATTTAAAAGAGTGAGTAGCTGTATGTATTGTGTCAGGAGAGACATTTGGTCTGTAATAATATTTGCAGGGCAGGAGCTGTGTGTTGTTTCGCAGAAGCCATCTGTTGACAAGACAAGTGTGTGTGTTTGTGTGTGTGTGCGTGTGTGTTAACTGAATCCCCTTACGCTTTTCCCCGTCTATCACTGTAGAGTTAGGAACAAAACGTTACTGTCTTCACCAGCATTCCTGCCCTCCCTTTAACTTAGAAGATCATTACCAAAAACAAAACAAAGTAATGACCATAGAAGGCCATTAGAAGCAAAGTGTTTTCCCACACTTCCTTCTCTACCACTGTCTTTTCCTCTAGGAATTTAAGATGAGAGTGGGGTAAGGTCTCCTTTTCAGAGAATTAGGAAAATGAAATCTTTCCTCCATTAGTGAAAAATGGAGAAGAGGGATGATGAGGAACAATATTTTAAGTGGACATAGATTCAAGCTCACCCAATGTGGGTTATTTTTTTCTAACTTTTTTTTGTGGGTTATTTTTTCTAACATTTTTATCTGCATTTTTCTCAATCCAAGATTGTATTGAATTGTCTTTGTGAGCATTTAAAGCCAACAACTTTAGCCATTGTGTTTGGGTTTCAGCTGTTTTAATGCATGCTTATTTTGATTTTTACCAAAACATCCTACTAATTTCAATGGGAGTCTTCTAAGTATGGGTGATTTTAATGCAGGATGGCCTCTCTGCATTTACAGAGTTGAGATTGTGAAAGTTTATGCTATCAACTGCTCTTGTCCTCCTCATCTTTCCATTTTTCAAGGGAGTTAAAACACCCATCCTCTCAAAGTTACAATGGCAGGACAAGCTGCAGAGCTGAGGGTTTCTAGATATAGTAAGTCCTTTATTAAAGAATTGCCCTCTTTCATTAATTAAAAGATAAGAAGCAAAAAAAAAATCAAACACATGTCATCCCTATGTCATTTTTGTTATTTCTTCTGCTTTCTTTCCATCCAAATTGCATTTTTTTAGGAGGAAAAAAAAACTCCCAGAATGGTTGCATAATGTCTTTTAAACGATACTACTACGTAGGAACTATCTATCTGGATGGAAGCACTTCAGGATGGTGTGATGCAACCACAAAGAAACTGTGTGATGAATCAGGCAATTATTGGTTTGAATTCTGCCTCAGTCAGTAACTCATTAGGTAGTTTTAAGTGCACTATTTGCATTTAACTTCAGGACCATAACCTGCTGCATGAAGATGATAAGAACTGTATAAAATTATTGTACAGATTATGAGATAATGTATGCCACATGATTTTAAAAGATCACTATAAGAACCCCTTAGGGACAAAATGCCTACAATTCAAAAATGCTATAGTAATGCTAAGTTTTATTGCCTTTACTATTCTTCTAAAAATGCTGCTTAATTATGTTAAGGTGGTTATGAATGCCACAACATTGTTACATTCTCACTGGGCAAAAGTTTGCTTTGGATTTAAGCCGGGTGTATAAAACTGGGCATAGCTTGTGATGAGATCTTCATTTCCATCTTGAGTGCTTGCACTTCAGATTTGGGCACTGAGCATTTTTCATTATAAAGAGTGTGGAATGCAGCATCGGAGTTACATTGAATTGTTGGGAATTTCTTCTTTTAATTAATAGAGTCTCTTGCAGTTCATGGGTAAGAGTGTAATGTGACACGATGACCTGGCCACCGCAAAGTGTCTTAGGAAACTATTGTTTCCTTAACTGGTGTGATGTTCAGCACCTTGTAATAGTGGGAGTGAGACACCCACCTCATGAAAGGACAAGTAGTTAACTAGGTAATTATTAATACATTTCCAATGTCAGGGAGATGTGTTTGTGGGATTTTCTATCCAAATAACATAGCCAGGCTAGTATAATGCAAATTTTGGAGGTTGTGTTTCTACATTGGACATATATTATGTTGAAAAATACCCCATAACAGCATGAAAAGAATAGCAGTGAGGAAACTGCATTCTGCTTGGCTCAGGATAATACTTGAAGCCAATCCTTTTGGTATCTCCAGATCAGTTGCACTGTCATATGATTTACAACAGACTGTAAGTGATTACCAGGCTGAGCCCAAGGGAGGAGTCAAGCATGTCATCAGTCTGGAATCTCTTTGCACCCACAAGTGATCGAAGTTCAGCCCATCTTGAATTCCATTAACTCTTACCTATCACCAATTTGCTTTGACCATTAGTAGTTCAGATTCTTGTAGAGAGCTTTAGCGCCCAATAAGCCTGTATTAATTGAATCACCATGACTCCTGATTTCCTGCACTTGACACAGACATTAATTTTGCCTTTTATATTTACCTTTTTGAGTAGGTCATTTTAACATATGATTTATTTCTTAATCAAAACCAGTTTCTTAATCCAGCTTTAGCTGGTGCTAAATTTCTTGCCATAAGGCATTATTTGCGTTGAAGGCAGAAAGTCCTGAGTCCAAAACTTGGCATCTCCAATTAAAAGGACTAGGTTCACATATGTAGAAAAGAACTTGGAAAGGCCCGCTGGTCAAATGGGATCATAATTGATTTATCTTTTAAAAAAAGCTTCATAGGCTTAGAAAGATAAAAGTATAGAGTGTCATAGTGTCCCAGGTCAAAACTAGCCCATCTACAAATGGAAGGCATTGTTCTTTCACAGGCTTAGGCTCTTAATTTAAGCAGCTAAACTCTGGCATTAAGCTAAGGAAAGCCAAAACAGAACCTTCTGCTTGTAACGCATTTCAGGGAATGTCTCGCTTTGATGCCAAGCAATGACTTTTACTAGGTGTGTGCTTTTAGCTCCTAGCTTCCAGTTTAATAATATAGCTGTGGTGGATTTTGTTTTGGTAACTGCTGTTTCCATGCTTTTATTTCAATTTTGGTTTGTAAATTTTAAATTTTAAATAGTTTATGAAATTTTAGTTTTAAATAGAGCTTTTCAATAAGATAAACATTTATTTAACAATATTTACCTCTGCAGGTTCATGTATAAATATAAGTACAGAGATGTATATATTAGTTGTAGTTTTAAACAAACATACTTTATATTAATAATCTCAAATTTATTTCATAGAAATGTACCGCTAATTATCAATAAATTTCAATGTTTTTACGTAAAAAAATAGCATACTTGGATAAACCCTCTTTTATGGATTTGTTTTCTTCTCTTTTTTAGATATAATTTATAATATCTATATTTGTATGTTGATGGAACATTTATCTCTAGTGCACACACACACACACACACACGTGCACATACGTACACAAACTCATAGCACTCTTGAAATCTGTTTGAGAAGATTGCCTAGCAGATTTGGAGGCCCAGAGGTTGCACCAGAAGGAGAACACAGAGAGATCCCATTGCATGAGTGAAGTTCTCTTCATGTCACCCTGGCTATAGTTCATGATGCCTTGATTTGTTATTTTAGTAAAATCCTGCGGCTTGTCTATTCTTTAAGCTCTGTTTGCAATCTTTAGTTTTTATGCCAGGAATAATATAAACAACTAACTGTTTCTGTTCTTCAAAGTAGCTATTTTTATATAAATAAGAAAACTCAGAGGAACTTGGAATTCTGTATCCCAGAAAGTTTTGTTCCCTTGTCAGTCTCTTTAAAGAAATTAGAAATCACCACACTGTATCTGATGCTAATAATTCTTATTCATTTTATCTCTTGTAACAGGAGCATCATCACTAAATATAACTTGAAAGTTAAAGAGAACTTATATTTCTCACTTCCATATCTGGAATGAAACATTTTTCCTATATTTGGCGTCCTTTTCATGATATAATCTTCTTCAATGAAATACATATATACATACATGCACATGTATATAAGTATAGTATATACATACATACATACATACAAACACACACATATATGTGTGCGTGTATTATTATTTTTTCTATATTATATTTCTATATTATCCCTTTATGTTCTTCCATATGTCTTAATGGCTGATTTTCTCCAAAGGTAATCGGATAGAAATGTATTCTGATAGAAAGATTCTGTAATATTTTTATTAAGAAGGATTCATGTCCTCCCACTGGGCTTTCTTGAGGTTTTTTTTCTCCTTGAAAACATTTCGCTTCTCATCCAAGAACTGAAGAAGCTTCCTGGATGAAAAGCGAAATGTTTTGAAGGGGAAAAAAACCAAGAAAGTCTAGTTGCCTTTTGAAAAGCACCTTTGGAACAACCATGACCTGGATGATTAAGAATCTCCATAGACAAGGACTCATATCATTCAATTCTTTTCCCTCATTCCTTGTCATGTATAACACTAGCAGTAGCAGGTAGATTTATATACCGTCCCACAGTGTTTTACATCGGTCTCTGGAGGCATTACACTGTCAGCATATTGCCCCCAACCATCTGGGTCCTCATTTTACCGACATTGGAAGGGTGGAATGCTGAGTCAACTTTGAGCTGTGTCAGGTTCAAACTCTAGGCTGTGGGCAGAGTTAGCCTGCAATACTACCTTCTAACCACTGAACCATCAGGGTTCTCTGGATATAATGTTACACTACAGGGAGGTCAAAATTATTATCTATATTTAAGACTTTTTCAAGCTACAACACAGGTGTCAAACTCACCATGTCACATTGCCGTCATGTGATGTATCGTGATGTTTTTTCCATTCGCAGAGCTGGGGTGGGCGTGGCCTGCATGTGACGCATCCAGCCCCCGAGCCGCCAGTTTGACACCCCTGAGCTACAAGCTTGAAAACATTGCAAATAGAAATATAATAATTTTGGCTTTTATTTGAGAATGAGAAAAATCCAGTGCCGAAATTCATACAGAGAGAGAGAAAGAGAGTTCCCTTGAGTTCACCTAGACTTTCATGGACACATGGACACATCCATTTAATTTTCTTTCCAACAATATGGGATTGATATGCTGTTGCCACCTTCTGGAATTTTTTTACATCCTAGTTTATTTCATAACCCTTGCAAAGGTTTCGTGATCTTAAGGATTTGGGTATTCTTGTCCAAATCTTCTCCAAATTTTCTGTGGAAACACCAAAATTTTATGAAATGTATGTATGCTCTCACAAGATTTTGGAAAGTACTGTTGTTGCAGGATCCAATCTGGGTCACTCACTGGGTTTAGTCTTCCGAGCTTTTAAACTTGTGCTGGAGCCTATCTTCAGGAAACCTCTCCCTCACTACCACATTCTGGTGACAGAGAAGTTCCCTGAGGATGGGCTCCAGCACATGTCCAAAAGCTTGGAAGACCAGTGACTGACCCAGATTAAATCTTGTAACATTATCCTGAGACACATACATTTGCCTTCATTTGTGAATAACATTGTTATTTAATTTTTAGTTTTATTGATTTTTTAAAAAATTATCAGGATGTATAGTTTAACACCTCTGTATGTAAATTTGCAATATAGGGTTAGAATTCCTTCTAACTATGTTCGGAATAAATTCATTTAAAAAGGCTGAATTCATTATTTATTAATTTCAGGTGTTATATATCCATAGCATAAAAAGGAGAGAAAGAGAAAGAGATAACCTTTGTTTTATATTTATTTCAGTGTCACGTTTTTTTCTATTTTGCTTTTTCTTAGTTGTTTTTGAAATTATTTATACTAGTGGTCTTCCTGTCTTAATAGTTTATAGCACAAGACTTTGCAAATCTGTCCAAACATTCAAATATATCCCTTTATATGGATTTGACCTATTGCAAAACTGTCATTCATATCTCTTTTTCAACATCAGACAGGACTTTATTTGCGTAATTTCTTAACCCTAAAGTGTATCATTTCAGTTTTTATCTGGTTTCTAGAGGAGAAACTGTTTCAAATCTTTGGGTGGGGGGTCTAAGGTGTCTATTAAACAATGAGATCTTCCTCCAGATCTTTTGAGAGAATGTAGTTTTCTGGAGAATCCCAAATGTCTTCTTCAGATCAACCTTTTTTTTTAGGTTGGGCAGGATCCTGACGCACATATAGAATGTATGCTACTTAGTACTTACTTAGTTTTTAGAACTCCTGATCAAGGTCTCATGAATCTTTAAAGAATTCCTCTTTCAGTTTATTTTGTCACTTCTGAATCTAATCAGTCTATATCAGTCCTTAATATTTTGCAGCACATTGATGACACTGCTGACTTTTTACTTATTTATGTATTCATTCATTGTTTATGTATTTATATTTTAAAATATTTCATTTCAAATAATTTCTTGCTCATTTGTAGTTTTGTTATATACATAATTAGTATAAAATAAAATCAGAAACTTTATTTTTCCTCTAATATATATTTCTTTTGCTTACATGGCTCTTTTAACATTTCTATTCTAATATTTTTCTAATATTGCCTCTCTAGCCTTCTCTTCCTTTATTTTTGATAATTTTGAAATTAACATTTTCACTAGTAATTGTACATTTCCTGTTCACTTATGTATCTTGTTAGATAGTATTTGAAAATAATGATTGATTTTCCCTTAGCAGTAGTTACTTTCATAAGTACACTAGGCCATGCTTTATAACTCTAGAAAAATTATGAAGATTCATTTTATCATGCTTGGTGGACTTTAAAAAAAATCAAGGAATTTCCAAGGAGCAAACCACATCCTCACCAACACTAGCAGAGCAAACTATTGTATATAAGAAGTAGCAACCACCACCCACCCACCCAGTAACACCGATGATGTTACCTAGTTTGGTTATGAAACACCTGCATGAAAACCACCAAGCTCAGAGAGCACCCAAAACTCAACTGTTCAAGCTGATCTACATTTATTATTTCTATTGGATTTTGTAAAAAAGCCAGAAATTTCTGGGTTCAAATACATATAACAATACAACGAATTTTAGAGCTCAATATTCGATTGAAACCAGACATTTTTCTTGCTGGGATCAATAGACAGTCAATTACAAAATAGCCATGGATGATTAATTTTATATATATTTATTGCTGAAAGACTAATATGCTCAAAAATGGAAAGAATATGAAATACGTACAATAGAGGAATGACTGGTGAAGATGATAGAACTAGCAGACATGGCAGAATTAGCCCAACAACTACTTTTACTGGTGCCTGGAAACCCTTCATGAACTTTTTAAGGGGAAAAAGAGAAAAAATCAGCTTGTGATTTATGAGTTTAAAGATTAGAAAGGGTAACTTATGGGAAGAAGGAAATTATGATGTAATCTTAGCAAAAGAGAGGGTAAAATGTAAACGCATTTATAACTGCTGTCAGAAAGATTTGAAGCTTCTTATAGCAATAGCACTTAGAGTTATATACCGCTTCACAGTGCTTTACAGCCCTCTTTAAGCGGTTTACAGAGTCAGCCTATTGCCCCCAACAATCTGGGTCCTCATTTTACCGACCTCGGAAGGATGGAAGGCTGAATCAACCCTTGAGCCAGTGAGACTCGAACTGCCAAACTGCCGGTAGCCGCTGATCAGAAGTAGCCTGCAGTACTGCATTCTAACCACTGTGCCACCACGGCTCTTGCATTTTCTTTTTCAATTTTTTTCTTACTTATTCACTATTTTTCCTTGTTTCTTTTATAATATTTGTATCGTTTTTCTCTTGTTCAGAATTTCTTCAATAAAAATTATATCAAAAGAAATTTAATCATACTAGGCCACATCCAATGTGTTACCAGCGGACTTCCAATCACATAGATAGGATTTAGAGGAATGGAATGGAATGGAATAGAATAGAATAGAATAGAATAGAACCTTAGAGGTCTTCTAGTCCAGCCCCCTGCTCAAGTAGGAGGCATTATACCATTTCAGACAAGTGGTTGTCCAGTGTCTTCTAAAAAACATCCAGTGATGAAGCGCCCATGATTTCTGCAGGCAAGATGTTCCACTGATTAATTGTCCCCACTGTTAGGAAGCTTCTCCTTAATTCCAGGTTACTTCTCTCTTTGACTAGTTTCCAACCATTGTTTCTTACCCTGCCCTCTGATGCGTTGGAGAATACTTTGATCCCCTCTTCTTTGTAGCAGCCCCTCAAATATTGGAATACTGTTATCATGTCACCCCTAGTTCTTCTTTTCTCTAGACTAGCCAAACCCAAATCCTGCAACCATTCTTCAGATGTTTTAGTCTCCGGGCCTTTGATCATCTTAGTTTTTTTCATCCCTTCCTCTACTGCAACTCTGCAGATACATGGATGGGAAAGGATGCAGAAAATAAAGTGGTGGCAGCTATTCTGTCAATGGATAAATAAGGCCCAAATACAGCTGCTGCAACTCCAGTTTTTAATTTGCTTAATGTAATTCTAAATATTATTTTATAAATCAATTAGACTAGTCAGCAATATGCTGTCCAGGCAAACGTTATACAAATAAGTTGCATATTAATTAAATAACAATTTACACCCCCAATCAATTTTATATTAAAAAACAGAAAATCAACAACTTGTTCAAATCTGAAATACAATTAGCAATTTGCAAATATCAGACATGTCATAACATAATGCATATTTTCACTTTGAGATAATATATTACTTGGGACTTTAAATACAGAGATAACATTTTAATTAAGTTACATGTGTAATTTTCTCTTTCTAAATTAAAAAATATATAAAAAACTCAAAACTACAGTAAATATTCTGTTCACATTTAAACAAGGAGGTTATTAAAGAAATTACCTGATATTAATAAAATGATCAACGAGGAAATTGATTATTTGGAAAAATATCTATTAGCTGATCAGTTATGAGACAATGCATTTCAAATAATATAAACAAAAACATTACATTCAGCTGATTGGTTCATTGAAAAGAAATTAATTGCAAATGATAAATGTTAACTCATGAAAATTTAAAACTTACTTGTAGTTGTTTAATTCCAGTTTAAATATATCCATGAGGAATTTTTTAAAAAAATCATTGCCATGACTCTGATTTGCGTTACCACCTCTTTACAAAAATCAGCTATTAAGGCCATGTTTCTGTCGTTACTATAGTATAGGTAGTCCTCGAGTTACAGCAGTTCATTTGGTGACCATTAGAAGTGACATGATTGTTTTTTCACACTTAGGACCGTTGCAGCACTCCTACAGTAATATAATCAAAATTCAGATGCTTGGTAGCTGACTCATATTTATAGCGGTTGTGGTGTCCTGGGGTCATGTGATCCCCTTTTGCGACCTTCTGACAAGCAAAGTCAACGGGGAAGCCAGATTCACTTAACCACCGTGTTAAGTAAGTTAACAACTACAATGATTCATTTACCAACTGTGGCAAGAAAGGTCATAAAATGGGACAAAACCCACTTAACAACGATCTTGCTTAGCAACAGAAATTTTGGGCTCAATTGTGGTCATAATTTGAGGACTACCTGTATTTGTAAAAATAGTACTGCTTTCTGATTTGACTGACTTGGTGCAAAAAAAAAATCTGTTCCTGAGAATGCAGCTACAGTACCTCGCATTGGTCTGAATCCTCAGTAATACACTCTCCTGGCATAGGTCTGTGTTGTTTAATACATAGGTCTGTATTGTACTATTCCATATCATTGCACTTTGTGAGGTCATTGTTCTATTTCTGAAACAACTGAAAGTTAAATTCTGCACTGATTGAATTGATTTTCAAGCCAGCTTAAGGGCCTGTTGTATAAAGTGATTGTATAGAGGTCTCAGAGAGTGGGCTGAGATCTAACTGTTCGCACATCAAACTGTAATGATTATTTCCATATGATCTGACTAGGGGTGCTAGTGTTCTTCCCATGCCTAGTTATTAGGAGAAAATACAATGTACTCCTAACCAGGAGGATTGTAAAATGTACTCTTGATAAAGATCTTTAAGAAATGGGTGGGGTTTAATTAACATGACCCATAGCAGGAATGAGAGAGAAAGGGTGGGACTGCTTGTCCTTTGAAATCCCTTCTGGGCTGAAACAGATATTTAAATTAAATCGTGAATGGATTTCTCTGTATTTTTTTCCTCCAGATTTGCACGAAGCAAAATTCATGTTCTTTTCAAAAGACAAGAAAAAGATTGCCAAGGGATGCCTTCTCCCTCCCCTCCATAGGAACATTTGACTCCGAATAATTGTTTCTCTATTCTTAACTATATTACAACTCCATTGGCTGTCTAGCAGCTTATAGACTATAAGTAAAGCAAATATTCACTGATATTAACAAAAAGACTTTACAGTAATTTGAAGATTACTTGGGGCCCCAATAGGCGAGCATCACACTGGAAGTAGTTGCTGAATTAAGAAGCAATCCCACCTCTCCCCCTCTATGCATCCTGCTCCCCCATCCCATATTTTAACTATAATTCTAATTTTGATTATAATTTCCACTTTAATGGTTTTGGAAATATTTATCATTTTTTTTATTTTAATGCTTTTAATGCTGTAAACCTCCCATGGTCACTTCAAATTGAGATGGATTACAAATAACTCAAATGAATGAATGAATGGAATGAATGAATGAAAATAAATAAATAAATAAATAAATAAATACGCAAGCAAATAAGCAAGCAATACAGTCTTCTGGCTGGGCCCTTCCAGCTATATTGGATTAAAACATTCATTGTCCCTCAGCCAGCAGGTTTTAATATATGTGAATGACATCAAAGGAGGCAAGCTGCTTTGAGTAACGTTGGCACTATAATGTGACATTAAACTTAGTCAACAGTGTCTATCAAAAATGCTTAGTTGTGTTCATCTACTGATAATTATGCATAATGTAAATAAAGGCACAATGTAGCTGAGTACACATTATTGTAAAGATAATATATGTTATTACTTAGTCTACAAGCAAGATTATTTGAAGCTGGCTGGACTTCTCCTGGCTCACGTGGAATGGCTTGGATTGTTTAAACAAAATAAAAACATGAATCATCTGTTTCTGAAACAAAGCTATTATGGCCCTGTAAGATTCCTGATGGAAAATCCATCTGAGAAAATGCAAGGAAGCCAATCAGAGAAAGGATAGGATATATCATTAAATACTCTTTAAAGAATCATAAGTACGGGAGGTTGGGATGGGCAAGCCCATTCATCAGAAAACACTAAGTAAGAAATGCACCATGAGACAGATGGCCATTTTCAATCTACTTCATTGACACAGTATTAACATAATTTGTTTAAATGATACAATAATAGTGATGCCAATTAGTGATCTATTGTAATTAACTCATTCTAGCTTTATTGTATAGCAATTAAAGACCCAAATTGCTCTTTTAAAGCTATAAATTGATGGAGGAAGAAAGGTAGGAATCGTATCTTAGAGCCACAGTTGGAAATAAAAATGATACTTGGCAAGAAGAAGAAGAAGAAGAAGAAGAAGAAGAAGAAGAAGAAGAAGAAGAAGAAGAATAAGAAGAAGAAGAAGAAGAAGAAGAAGAAGATGAAGAAGAAGAAGAAGAAGAAGAAGAAGAAGAAGAAGAAGAAGAAGAAGAAGAAGAAGAAGAAGAAGAAGAAGAAGAAGAAATGACTGTGGGGTTTTCTTGCAGATGTTTCATTGCCAAACTGCTGAAAAAGAGAGCAACCCCCTTCCCTTCCAGTACTGATGATGTTGCCTAGCTGGGCTACGAGACGTCTTTAGGAAATGCAGCAAGCTCAGAGGGCGCCCAGGACCCCACCGTATTCAACCCTGAGTTACAGTTACGCCCTTCCATCTCTATTTCATTTCTTATTCTACCGAATGCGCCCCTAACTCTCAGAGAGCTTGGCCAGGCCCCTCCTGCCCCCTCCCCGTGTCAGCCAAACCGCAGAGCGGCCCAGTCAGCTGCCGGGATCGTCACTTGGGCCGAAGAAGGCGATGATCACGCAAGGAGGAAAATGGAAACGGCGACCTGTGCGGCAATAAAGGGGTTCCCTGGGGACCTGGCGCTGCAGATCGAGAGGCGCCACCCCCAATGCCCCACCTGGCCTCCTCCTGGAAAGCCAAGGCCAAGAACAGGCGGCAAGCGGTCAATTCTCTCGCCCTGCCGGGAGGGGCTGCAGCCGACAGTCCTTCTGCCCTGATGGCAGCGCAGACCAGAAACCAGGAATTTAGAATTTCTTTGCAAAGATGCCAAAGGACCAGTGTCTATTCTTCCTCCCTTCCTTTCTTCCTTTCTTCCTTTCTTCCTTCCTTCCTCCCTCTCTCCCTTCTTTTCCTTCCTTTTTTCCTTCCTTCCTTCCTTCCTTCCCTCCTTCCTTCCTTCCTTTCCTTTCCTTTCCTTTCCTTTCCTTTCCTTTCCTTTCTTTTCTTTTCCTTTCCTTTCCTTTCCTTTCCTTTCCTTTTCCTTTTCCTTTCCTTTCCCTTTCCCTTTCCTTTCCTTTCCTTTCTTTTCTTTTCTTTTCTTTTCTTTCCTTTTCTTTTCTTTTCTTTTCTTTTCTTTCTGGAATAACACCCACCATAAATTCTGAGTGAAAAATCTATCCCGTTTACTCTTCAATGACTGTCAGACCCTTATTTGCTCTTAAGAGTAAATCGTTGACCAGTACCCTCTTCTTCAAAGGCATAGATGTAAATCTGGCATAATGTAGCCGTTAAGGACCTGAGAAGAATAAGTTTGAGTTCATTCTCAAGCCTAGAAAGCTTATTGGATGATTCGGAGCCAGCATTTCCCCCTGACCATCAACCACAGAGTTGCTAATGTGGGAAGAATTGGAGGAGAAAGTGGTATGTATGCCACTTGAGTTCCTGATGGAGGAAAAGTGGAATAAAATGTAACAATAGAAAATAGATGATTGAACTACCCAAGCTCCAGGAGTTGGACAGCGTATACATTTGAACAGCATTAATAAAAAGTAACCTTATTAACAAAAACAATGCTTGTTAGGGCTGTGATGGGCTTCACATTGGACTCCCAGCAGATACTTTGGATCGCAAACATGGTGCTGTCTTCAACTCTTTAAAGCAGCCACCGCTTTCCTTGGAATCTTACAATAGGTTTATCAGGTCAAAGAAAACAGTTGCTACAAATGGAGCTGATAGAAGAAGCAATTCTCCATTTACATCTATGTAAATATGTTCAGCTTCCCATAGTCACCATGTAGGGGAGATGGGCAGTATATTAAATAAATAAATAAACAAACAAACAAATAAACATCAAAATCAAATACAGGAATAAGCTCAGAGGATTACCAGTAAAAACCAAAAAACAAGAGAAACGCAAGACATTTTGCATCTCTGTAACAAAATGGAGTATAAGTCAATTCAGTGGGGTGACGTGACTGCAAGAAAGGCAGTGCATATTTATGCTACATCCACACAACTATAATGGACTATTCATAGGACATGATAGTTTTCATTATTACCACCCTGCACTGGTCAGACCTAAGTTTATTATACCCGAAATCAGGGACACAAATAGATGTTTTAATTAATTTTAATTAATTTTTAACCTGTACATTGTATTGTTTTTAATTAAAAGCTGTGAACCGCCCCGAGTCTTCGGAATGGGGCGGTATATAAATATAATAATAAATAATAAATAATAAATAATAAATAATAAATAATAAATAATAAATAATAAATAATAAATAAATAAATAATAATAATAATAATAATAATAATAATAATAATAATAATAATAATAATAATATATATATTATATTATATATATATATCTCAGCTTTTTCAAAAACAGAGACTAATCCTGGTAGCAAATTCAAGTTTTCTCTAGCCTGGACTAGTCCCTGAAATTTTCTTGGCAAGATTTTCAGAAGTGGCTTGCCACTTCCTTTTTCCTAGGGTTGAGAGTGAGTTCAGTTACAGTTGGCTTTGTACCCAAAGCAGAACTATAACTTACAGTCTCCTGGTTTCTAGCCTGATGCCTTAACCACTACACCAAACTGGCTCTCTTCTCTGACCACTGAGAATGCTATGCACTCTGGGGAGAATATAATATAATGGGCGCTCAGGAAAACATCCAAATATTATGATTGAAATATTGATCAAAAATGTCAGGACACGGTATCTCAAAGACAGTGTCATTTCCTTATCAAAACAGATTCTTGCTAGGATGGAGTGATAGCCATGGACACTTGGAGCTTTTCAATGAAAATATAAAGTATCTTGATAACACTATATGGAGGAGGAACAGCATTAGCAAGAAGAAAGGTCTGCCTTCCCCTTTCACCATCACACTCTGTTCTCCCATCTGAAGCTGCTGGAGGTCAAGTGTGATTTTTTTTAACACTCTTAAACAAAGAGTCATTCTGAATTGCAATTGGCCCATTGTGGAATATATTCCTGCATATTTTACTGTGCATATTAATCAGCTGGGCAATAGCAACTCATGGCAGCTACAGAAGCATTAATCTAAAACATATAAGATGTATGTGTTTCAGGCATGGCATCATCAAGGCAATTTACACTCTTTTCTGTTTACTGAAGGTCAAAGCATGTACATTAACTGAAACAATAGCCTACAGCTAGGCAGCCATTTGGCATTAGATCAAAACTTAATTCTGGCAAACTACTGTACATTAAATCCTGACATGAGACCTAGAGAAGGAGAGAACTGAATGTCATTGTGGAACAGGGAAGGGGATAGGCAGAAACCATTCAGATCACAGTAAGCAAGAGGTTTAAGAACCTAAAAAAACTTGGGAAATAGGTTGGGAAGGGGAATGAAAGTGGAGGGGAAGAAAGTGTAAACAGGAGAAGCCATCCGAACAGCCTACTTCTGCTAGCTGATTAAATTATCCATCATTCTGATAAAGACAGTATGAGCTAAGATACAGATACTTTTTCCACTGTAATTCCAGTAATTGTTCTCAGAGGCCAAAGATGACTGCTGGATGAATCCATTAAAAATGGGGTGATAAATATAAAAAGTTTCACCCATCTCTAATTCTTAGGCTTGGAGCAGAAAGCACAATTTTGCTCTCCCACTTTCACTGTAGATTTTCATTGATTTTTCTCATATGAAATATTTTTTCTAGAATAACTAGGATGGTATAAAATTCCAGACTACATTTCTTTTTGCAGAACATAGAGCAAGGAAATGTGCTATGCCCATCAGCCAGATGATAATTAGAAAAATTAGACAGCAGAGGTCCTTGGAGAATTGGACTTATTAAAATGTAACCATTAGATGTGATATGTATGGTGAGAAGTCAACTTTCTTAGAACATCAAGCAAAACAAAAGAATCAAAATTCTCATTTCTCATGCATGCTTTTTGGCTTGATATTTTTGAAGAACGGATCTTGTTTTGAAGAATAGATTTTGTAACTGTAACATACTTCTTGAGCACTGGCTGCATACTCAAAAGGTTAGTTCCC
>JANHFL010001724.1:516686-526968 GCA_032468155.1 Oxyrhabdium leporinum | reverse complement strand
GAAGAAGAAGAAGAAGAAGAAGAAGAAGAAGAAGAAGAAGAAGAAGAAGAAGAAGAAGAAGAAGAAGAGGAAGAGGAGGAGGAGGAGGAGGAGGAGGAGGAGGAGGAGGAGCAGTAAACAATAGACAGTTTATTGAACTTTAATGTGTAAGGAATTGCCACAACATTCTACACTACAGCGTGGAATTCTTAATGTTCTCTGTTACCACAGTAATTATATTACCATAGTTGGGTAATTAACCAAGTTTAGAGAGCACCAACAATTTTCTATTTCCACCTGGAGCTACAGGTATTCTCTTTATTGGAATAATTCCACAATGCCACCACAGGGATCATGAACACTGATAGCCTAACAAATGCACACAAATGCATTTTTAATCTCCAGAGTTACTTCATGCTGCTGTGGTCAATACCGCATTCTTCAGCATGCCCCAGCCCTGCCAATGGCAGTAAGCCATAGCATTGCTGTTCTTCCTTACCTGAGATTCCTCCTTATGTATACTCTCTTTGTCAACTCAAGGAACTGTTGTCTTCCAATGACCAGACAAAAGACTAATTCTTGCAATCATATACATATTAATAATGTATATATTAAGTTTAAAAGTTATGACTAGACGTACATGGGAGAGTTACAAGGCTGGGTTAGATCTGCCTAATTCAGCAGAACTGATGAGAAGAATGTTTGAGGTGCTTCTTCACCAGTGTTGTTGCTGCTATCCCAACTGTTTAATACCGGCATGAGATTTATGTAGGGTTGGAACTTCAGTAGTGATCCCTAAAATGAAAAGAAAAATAACTGCTTTTGAGGAGAGTTCTTCAACACCCCAATGGCTCAAGATTTCCAATAAACATTGAGCAAAGGTGTATTGTACATAATCTTAAATAGCAAGTGAATGAACAGCCATATTGAGCCTCTGTATATCCCCAGGAAATTGAAGCAATGTATATGGAGGCCCCAATGTTGCATATATGGAATCGTTAGTAGAAACAATGCCATTTCTCTTCCTTTTTCTTTCTTTCCTGCACATAAATCTGCACAATGTCCTTCCAGAATTCTAGATTTTCAGAGGACAACTTAGAACGTGGATACCGTCTAGTTATAACTTTAAAAATAGCAAACTGTTTGGGTTAAGAGGAGACATTTCACTATCGAACCCATGAAATAAAATCCCCGGCACTGGCATTAAAGCCAATATAAAGGTATAACAGACAACAATTGTATACCCCAGTGTTTCTCAACTTTGGCAATCTGAAGTTGTGTGGACTTCACCTCCCAGGATTCCCCAGCCATCCACACTGGTTGGGGAATTCTGGGAGTAGATCTTCTGGGAGTAGACATCTTCAAGCTGCCAAGATTGAGAAACACTGGCATACTCACTTTGTTTAAGGCATCGATATTACTATTTAAATTTAATCTTATGGTTACCAATTCACAACTGTGATGACCTAAGTAGGTGATTCTGATTTAAATTCAAAGGAGATTAAAATCAGACTCCTGGTTCTGTTAGGGCCTGTTGGAACTCGATCCGATTCTCCTGAGATCTGCATCCAGCTGCCCTGTGTGGTAAACCACTGAGCTGCTGGTTTCAGCAACTATCTGACAGAGAAATTCCTTCAGGCCTTGGACTGAGTCTGCCCACTCAGCAAGTTATAGTTTCCTTTTGGATGAGAAGAACAGGTTGCTGTCCACACTAACCCTTTGTTAAAACTGCAAGGTACTTCAAAGCTTAGTGGTATTCCTATATCATCAGGCCCCAAATTTGCTCTTTTTCTTTCTGGTTTGTCCTTTGGTCATGTAGTGCAAACTCTTGATTCCAAAAACCTCAAAGCCCCAAATTATTTATTCCCATCTCTACCTTGGCTGCCCCAAATCAGGCCTTTTGGGTTAACAGAGTCAACTAAAGGAAACACATCAATAAATTAGGTGTAAAACAAGGGTGGAAATGGTGACCCTTTGAGTGCACCCAACTCTTACAAGCTGTTGGATGCATATTGTTCTCCTGATGGAAAGGTTTATGTATTCTTCCTTCTACCAAAAGTACCATTGGTACATTTCTTCTCATCCCACTTTCTCCTTTATTTTTTGTCTTTAAACTAATGACTTCTCACAAATATCTTAGATACAAACCAATTGAGGGTTGAAAAAAATCCAGACAAGCTCTAGAAGGCAGCAAAGAACTTTCTGTGTTCCTTTGCAGTCATCTAGTGGCTTTCAGATCCAGATCCCTGTATACACTTTCCTATCTCTAGCAAAAGTATGTTTATCTTCATTATGCCAGAAGTTGCTGTTCTTCCATTAACATTTAGCCTTATTTTATTCCAAGCTGTCTTGATGGCTGCAGCCTAATTTAGTTGGGAAAAAGGCCATTTGTCATTTTGTATTTATTTAATTTTTGTACCATGCCCCAAATTGTAGATTCTGAGCAGTATATGAGTCTAATAATAATAATACAAACTTTGATTGAGTGATTAATTGTGATCAGGTTTATGTTGGCTCTTAGCAATCACATGAATTCCTTCCAGCATCATCTATTTTCAACTTGGCCTTTAGGCCCTTCAATAATGTGTCCATCTTCTTCCTGTTTTTTCTCCAATATTTTTGAATATTATTGACTTCTCAAGGGAACTGATCCTCCACTTGATATGTCCAAAATATGACAGTTGGATCTTGGTCATTAGTGGTTTGAATGAACATTACAGTTTGATTTGTCCTATAATCTATTTGTTTTCTTGTCTACCCATGGTATCTTCAATACTGAAATTGAAATGTATCGATATGGTTTCTATTCTGGTAGTTCCATATTCAGCTTTTGCATCCATAGAGTCGCTATTGACTAAAAATTCTAATTATTGTTACTATAAACACACTGCGGCATTTAGAAAAAGAAAAAAGAAACAAACTTAAAAACATTAGAGAAAATCAGCACTCAAGATGCATTGCACAAACATTGGCTCTTATTGAACATATGTAGGAGAAAGTTGTTTTAACCGTCTTCCAAAATTCTAAGAGGGAAGCAACTATAAGAGATTCCAGACCATGTCTGTACACAGAAAGATCTGCTTTTTTGTTCATGTGCCTTAATTTCCCAACGTGGGTTCACTGGTGGGACTGCCCTGACAACAATCTTACCACTGCATTTTTGACACACTTTAGCTTCTGAATTACCTCCAAAGCCTGCCTTGTGTAGATTCCTAATTCAACTGTATGGTGATGCAGGCATGACTTATAGTTTAGTTATTTGTTAAATTTATTTGCTGCCTATCTTGCCATGGGGCTATTCTAGGCAGCTTACAACAATATAAAAATAGAGAAATGAAGTGTAAACATAACAATAGTAAAGTAATGGAACAATACAATAAGCAATGAAAAAAACCAGTGAGAATACAGTGATGTGAGATGGGTGGGTGAGGAAGCAGGGAGTGAAGGGGGAGGTCGGGTTTACTATCAGTCTAGTAGCCTCCTCCAGTGTGGTACTCGCCAATTGGGTCCCCCTTTTTTGTCAAAGTTGTCGAGGTATCCTGGTCAAGTAGGGTTACAACTAACACACCTGCTGAAGCTCATCAAAGTCTCTCTGGCAATGGTCTCCCATTGCAGCTTAGACAATAGCTCTGAGTACAGGAAGGCCTCCTTATCACCAACCACCTCCTTTATTTATTTGGCTTGGGTTGATATTCCTGAATGTTTCGTGACATTCAGCGTTTCAGTACAGGATGGATTTAATGTGATCTATTTTGCCCCATCCAGACTCTGATACTGCTATAAGCTTTCCACTGGTATCCCTGGCTTGTACTGGGATGACAATTGGACAAGAGGGTATACAGTATACTGATGACACCTCACCCTGTACCATTAAATGTTCTTTCTTAAATAGCATAACGAGACCACCCAGCTTTATAGTACCCCAGACACATGGTCTCAAGGGCGTCTCCAAGACCACAGTCTGAAACTCCCTCAAAAGAGAACTCCGAACAGAATTGCTAGGCCAAAGTCTACAGATACAATAAATGCAGAGAAGTACTGATGCTTTGCTGGTCTTATCAGCATTGTGTAGACTCGAGGATGAGCCATGTTCGGCTGCATTTATTTCAGGTATTTCGCCATCAGTCTAGGGCACCTTTTTGTTGGCTGTGTTAAATCTTTAGGAGTCAGAATCCTTGCTGATTGATTGAAATCTACTTGGAGATGTACCAATGCCTATCCCTCAATTGGTCGCTAAGCCAATTAGGGGAAGTTAGGTATCTATTACAGCTTTTTCAATATGTCAAACAAAGTAATACACAGCTCTTAAAGCAACCAGATTTTTTTTAAAGAGAAGAACCACAGTACAACCTTTCAATAGTTTTTCTCCCTGTTCACTATTAGAGTCATTCCTTACAACCAGAACAGCCTCAGAATGTATAAACTAATAAATTAACATTTCTTCATTTTTGTCCTTACAGATAAAAAGAAATTGCCCCACATTAATCAATCATCTCAAACTTTACATTACAATGTAGACATAGCTTCCGTCTACAGTCCTCAGTTTACAACCACAATTGAGCCCAAAATTTCTGTTACTAAGCGAGATATTTGTTAACTGAGTGTTGCCTCATTTTATGATCTTTCTTGCCACAGTTGTTAAGTAAATCACTGTAGTTGTTAAATCGGTGACACAGTTGTTAAGTGAATCTGGCTTCCCTATTGGCTTTGCTTGCCAGAAGATTGGAGAAGGTGGTCACATGACCCTGGGACACTGCAACCATCATAAGTATGAGCCAGTTGCCAGGTGTCTGAATTTTGATCACATGACCATGGGGATGCTGGAATGGTCATGTAAAAAATAGTCATAAGTTCCTGTTTTCAGTGCTATTATAACTACCATAATTTATTCCCTATGCCATCCGTCTGGTAAACTTGCAAGATTCGTGTATAGATCCAAACTAGACTGTGTTGTTTCTCCGTGTCATATGATATATATGGGTATATGCATAATTTTGTATATATATATTTATTTTGTCATGTTTATATAGTGTATATTGGAGGTAGTGACCCTTTGAGAGCGGTATGCAACGAAATTTCATTTTAAAGTATGCCGATTAGTGTACATTCAAAACGACAAAGTTATTCTAAGTTTAAGTCTAAAGTCTACAAATGGTCACTAAATGAACTGTTGTAAGTCGAGGACTACTGCATTCCAGAATCCTGTACCATCTAATTACTAGCTGGACTGTGGCCTCAGAGAACAAAGGTAATGGGTCTATTTAGTTGAGGAAACTGTAACATCTGCAAATATGCATGGAAATTTATTAGAGAAGGGATGGATGTCCGATAGAACCACTTTAAACCTTTCAGTCTTAATAATATAATGGGGAAAACTTTGGGGAGTCTTGTGAGTATATTTTTGTTATTTTAGAACAAAACAAGAAACATTCACCAGCTCCTCCCTGATTATAGTAAGGGAAGAAAGCCCAGCAGGAGAAATTGTAACAGTGTGATGTATTGATCCAACCTATATTTTTATACACAAGTGTACATGCGCACATTTTCCTACTGCATAGAAATTCCTTCCGTCGTTTTGCAGAAGAAAAGCAAAAGGTTTTGTGACAAGCGCCAATACAAACATGCTGATGGACCAAAGCTCTCTCCACCCAAACTGTAGCCCCAGGACCACCTATCAAGCCAAAGCTGTCTTGCCTGGTTCCAGGAAATGCTTGGCTTGCTAGTTAGAAGGAAGACTTTGCCTCCCATAATAGAAATGTGGCTAGAAAAGAGCCAAGAATAGAGCAGGCAGGTGGTAAATTTTCCTTCAGCCTTGCACCTCTGGTTCCAGATGTGGCATTGCTGTTCTGTTTAGCTGCATCCCCTTGGTTTCCTTCCCAAGTTATGGTTGGAGGAAATACTAGGTTATTTGACATCCATTCTTTTTCAGATTAACTTCCAACCTATTTTCAGATGCTTCAGAGAAAGAAATAGTGAACAGCAAGAGAACAGATGTAGGAAAGATGCAATAGGACAATGCTACAGAAGGAAAACGTGGTTTTCTGGCATGGAACTGATGCCCGCACATTCCTACTTTATAGTGGGAGTGGCTTTCCCTATGTCAGCTCTTCAGTGCATAGATTTGACTGTGAAATGAAAATTGTGAGATTCAGCAGGTGGTTCTGACAATCCTCCTGGATACATGGTAATCTGTGTAAGAACAGTAATTTGCACTGAGGAAAAGTAACTATTCCGCAGTTCAGTGTATGCTAACAAAATGTGGAAATCCACAATAGATCAAATTAAGTTCTGCTGTTTTCGGTAGGCCTTAATCTCTAATCAACACATGTTGGATTATCGACTATATGGAATCAGACTGAGAATAACTTTATTGTCACGTTGAATGTACACTAATCGGCATACATTAAAAAGAAATTTTGTTGCATATAGCTCTCAAAGGGTCATCACCTCCAATATAAACTACATAAACATGACTAAATAAATAGTTACAAAATTACATATATACCCCACATATATTATATGACACAGAGAAACAACACAACACAATAACTGACTGCAACTATTCAGGTTTAATCTATTAAACAAAGTTATGACTTCACTTGCTCTTGGCCATCATAAGCAATAAGGATGTTTGATTGAGAGTTCTCAAAAAAGGGCTCTGGGATCCCTCAAAAGCAATAAAACAGATTAAATCCAGATTATTTTTGGAGTATAGACATAGAAGGAGCCTGGTTGGTGTAGTGGTTAAGATACCAGACCAGAAACCACGAGACTTGAGTTCTAGTTCTGCCTTAACCATGAAGGCAACTTGCGTGATCTTGGTTCAGTCATTGTCTGACTCAGGCCTAGGAAGGAGGCAAGGGCAAACCATTTATGAAAAACCTTGCCAAAAAAAAGCCCTGCAGGGATTTGTCCTGATAGTCACCAGGAGTCAACACACACACAAAAACCACATAGAGCATATCTGATCTGTACAGCAATTTCCCAGTAAATCTATAGCAGCCATCACCTGCGACCCAACTTTCTCTTCAGATCAGATTATGATCGTGAACATGTAAGAGAAGTTGCATTATCTAGCCAAGGGAAACAGCCCTGTCCTCACATGCTTTACTCCTTGACAGTAAATACTCAGATTGCCTAGTTGTGGAAGAAGAGACTGGTGGAGGTTTATGTGGGCTGGGGAAGTAACACCTGCGAACAGATTAAACTTGATCTGGTCCTTCTACCTTCAGGTATTTGCAATGGATGTCAGACTAGCTGTATTGCGAGGTAGGCAAAGGGTTTATTTATTATAAACTTGAGTCATTCTAAGGTCGAGGAAAACCAGAATATCATTCTGTCAGGCTTCCCTGGGGGGTTGGGGGGGCTTGCCTAAACCTGGTAGGAATGACTTAATGCCAGGCCTGCCCTCAAGTTATAGGGCTTCATACCTGCAGCATTGCTAAGATCTGAGATGTACTGGCATCAAATTAGATGTGTTGCTGACTAATCAATGCATTTAAACCGATCTCTGCTCAACTCATGCATGAAGTTGTGTGTCTGGACATGCATTTTTAAAGCAAAAAAAGAGGCCTGTAGTAGGAGGTGCTGAACTTTCACATCTTTGCTGTCAGGGGTAGATTAAAGCTATGAAAGGCTCCATGGAGAGTAGTAGGTCCTGAGCTCTGCTCCCAAACATGACCTTAATTTGGGGAGGGGTGGGAGAGAAAGAGAGGGAGGGAGAGAGAGATTTTTTATGTCCAACAGAAACCCATCCATGTGTTCTCTTAGAAGCCAAAGACAACTAGCTCATCCTTGTGAAAAATGCAAACACAAACAGAGACACCAATTTATCACTTGCCATTTTACAGGATATAATACAGACACAGAAAATAAACACATACAGAGAAACATCTTTCTTGTCTCTCTGCCTCCTTTTTTTCTCCTAAGCACAAATACATTACAGAGTGACTCCCTCCGATAGGTCAGCCATTCAGGATCCCACATCTAGACATCCGGATGACCACTAGAGGGCAGCAGGACAATTTTCTGTGAATCTCTGCTGCCCTCTGCCTGATGTCTAGCTATTTCCACCTGGCAGCCTTAAAGACTGACCTCTCCCAGTAAGTGAGAGATTTGGTAGCCCTAAGTAATCTAAAGATATTGCTTGGGTTATCTCTTCCTCTACATACCAGAAAGAGAAACATATCCAAAGTGAAATTTAACATACGACATTTTGGACCCTGTATTAGAATGGTAGATCCCTTTACTTTTCACATAAAAGCCTTAATGGTCATCACTGTATCCTCTCCTACTCCACTCCAAACATTGTTAGGACATAAATATTGGAAGCTCTTTAGCAACCCAGAGGATGGCATCTATAATATCTGATCTCAAAAAGAAAATTTTTCTCCACTGTTCTTTTTGAGATGTGAAAACGTGGTTTTTAATAATCATGCTATGCCTGGCAAACATTCTAGAGCCAAGCTGTATTCTAAAGCAGTGTTTTTCAATCTTGCCAACTTTAAAATGGATGGGCTTCAACTCCCAGAATTCTTCAACCCGTATGGGAGTTGAAGCCTACAGATGTGTAGGCCTATTTGCCGAGGCAGAGAAATACTTGCTTAGAGTAACAAAGTGTCAATTTTTCACCTACTTTACCTTTTTTTAAATACTATAGTTTCAAGGAAAATCTTTGTTTTTGCCCTAGAAATTTTTTCTCCTTTTCATTTTGTTCATTATTATTCTAAATAAATATCTTTTTTATCTCATCTTTATTCAAAGATTTTCTCATTCGTTCTTACTTCTCTTGTGGTGTCTAGTTCTCTAACTTTTGATACAGGCAGAGTTCTCATATTATTATCTTTGGAGGTAAGCAACCTTACTACACAATGGGGAGAAAAAGAAATAGTAGTGAACAAAACAAAGTAAGTAGGAGATAAGAGAAAAGGAAAGCTAATTTGCCATCAGACCATTCAGTGCACTTCTTTATATCTTCCTATCTTTGCAAATTCTCCTTCTTTCTACCATATCCACTGATCAATACATTGCCATTTGATTTTTAAACTTCTGATCTCTCTCTTTCTGATAATCTCATCATCCACCAACAGCTTTCTTGGTCTTCCGCTTCTTCCCAACTCTTTTTTTATATTTGCTTTGCAATTAAATCTTTGTCCCTTCTCTCTTTGTCCCTAAGCCATTTCTTTCCTACTAGTTTCTCACTTTTGTATTCAGTGTAGATTTACAGTATTTATCAATCTGTTTATCAACCACTCCCAATTAAAAAACAAAACAAAAACTCTCACAGTCTTATTAACCAGGTTCATTTGGGGAAAACCTGTTAGTTTACAGAACCTTGGTACTCCACTTATAATAATAGATTGTTCGATTCTCTTTCTGAATATCTCTTGAAGCAAAGAGAAGATTGCTACAGGCTTCTCTAATATGGGGGGGGGATGTGAAAGGTTTGCATGATCTGAAGAGAAATCAAGAGTCTTTTATCTTTTTAAGATACAAGCTGGATAACCAGATTCTCCTGTAAAGATTTAAAAACATGACATATCAAAAAAAAGTGACTAGGGCATCACAGAATACCAAGATTTGGGTGGATTATTTCAACTGAGTACCAGGAAATTATCCCACCATATCTATCCTTCCAAAACAGCATAGCAAGTTCTTCAGAGCAAAATGAAAGCTTATTCCACCCACATTCCTAAATAATAAACATTTCCAAATTCCACTGAATCAAAGAATTTATCTCTATGAATCCAGAGGAATCAAAGCAATAAAAACATTTTATTATACTGCTCATTTTATAAGAACTTGCTATAAAATGCATTAGTTCTCTAGCATTGGAATATCTGGGTGGAACACATGAGTTTATACAACTCTCCTCATTTTGGTTACACACTAATATATCATTCACGGGATAGCCATGTGTGTAACTGTTGTGAAAAATGCACCCACATATTCAATCTTTTTGCTTTGTAGTTTTAGTTCCTCTATAGTTTAAGAATGTTTTTTTAGCTTGTATTTATCTTTGTGTTCGATCTCTGATTATAAATGAAGATTAGTGGATATGTTCTGATCCTGTCTTGGATCTGTACTCTAGAAAGAGCACAGAGAAGAGCATCAAAGATTATTAATGGACTGGACATACAAAGGAACTGGGCATATCTGGTTTCATGAAAAGAAGGACTAGGACAGACATAATATAATTCCAATATATAAGGGGCTGCCACAAAGAAGAGGGAGTCAACCTATTCTCCAAAGCACCTGAAGGCAGGACAAGAAGCAATGAATGGAAACTAATCAAGGAGAGAAG
>JANHFL010001724.1:487115-501932 GCA_032468155.1 Oxyrhabdium leporinum | reverse complement strand
TCTATCTATCTATCTATCTATCTATCTATCTATCTATCTATCTATCTATCTATCTATCTATCTATCTATCCATCTCTGCCCATGGGGCTGTTGTTGGGGAGATAAAACGAATCCTTCAGTTCCTGGGAGAAAATATGAGTTATAAATTGAACCAAGATTCTCTGTAGGGAAATGGGACGCAATCTATAATGGTTGCAAGACTTTTGAAGGAAACCAAACCAGGATGCTGAACAATAAAGATGTATTATAATAACCAGAGAGGACAATATGAATAGAGAAGGAAGACACTGGTGGCTCACGTGCATGTTGGCAGATAGGACATTTTCACTGCCATCTTGCATCCACACACATACAAGAGGAAGGTATGAATTAGGATTGGTAACAGCAATATAGCCAGGATTACCCATTTCTCTATTACCTCCCTAATGATACATCATGTGTGGAATTAGAATCTGCAGAAAAGATAGCAGTGGCATATATTCAACTGAAGTAAGCAATCTTTAGCCATATCTTTCAGAGCAAAACAAACATGGTATTAGAAGCATTACATTAAATTATGCATCCTTTTTATGAAAAAAAAAGTCTCTAAGGAGACATCAAGATTAGAAAGAAATGTACAGGAGGGGACAGTAACCTTTTCTTCCTACATCCTCCTCCTCTCCCCCAGATCTCTATCTCAGAAAAATATGTCCCAGTGTTTCCAGTAAAAATCTCCCTCCTGTGTCAAAGATCAAGTTGTACAGAGGGAGAGAATGTGCCAGAGAAAGATGGCATCAATCATGTCTCCTTGTGAACCATAGACTATTCTCTCCTACAGCAGCCATTTTTAGATTTTTCTCATAACCATGCTCCTGTGAGGGACACCTTCAGCACGAGATATAATTTTGCTTCCTAAGTGGTAGTTTATAAATAAAAACGTGAAATACCATATAACTCCTCAAATTAGAAGATTATTCCAAGAAGTTAAGGATTCAGTATGAAAAACATAATTAAATCTGATCATGGAAAGCTTGGGGGAATTGAACATGTTTTGATCTGATGCTAAAAGGCAATAAGCCCAGCTAAATGGCAGTTCCGATTCGACTTTGGCTGATCTTGAAAAGCTAAGCAAGATGGCACCTGCATGGGAGACCATTACGAAATACCAGGACTATAGAGTAGACTAGCAAGTTGAAAAATAACTCCAAAGAAAGCAGTGGTAAACCACTTCCATGGTGTGGCCAAGAAGACTTGAATGAGGTCTATGAGGTCAGCAGAAACAGAGCTTGACTCACAGGATACCTTACTTTTTATAAGAAATTAAAGTGGCAATAGACAGATCTCTAAGAAAAGGATGTATCAAAGATGGGGTATCATGATTGAAAGCAACATCACTTGATTTCAGTTGACAGGGAAACATGAAGCAGGGTATCATAAAATGTTCTCAGTTATGAATGTGGGAGCCTTTTATTTCTGCTAAAGTCCCCTAGATAGCTGGAAATGAATTATGTGAGCCAGTTTGATCTTGTGGTTAAGGCACCAGGCTAGAAACCAGGAGATAATGAGTTCTAGTACCACCTTAGGCATTAAGGCTGGCTGGGTGAATTTGGTAATTCTTTCTCAGCCCAACCCACCTCATAGGGTTGTTGTGGGAAATAGAGGGAGGAAAGAGCATTAGGTATGTTCACCACCTTGAGTTATTTATAAAAATAATAAAGGCAGAATAAAAAATAAATAAAAATGTATTTAAGGGGTTAAGCCCTAATTCTAACTGGGCTCTATAATGAACTGAGGCATACTATCCTCTTTCAAACTTTGGCATCCATGTGTATTGAATGAGACTATTCATAACATGGCAGCTTGCCCACATACTAGATTTAGGGCAAATATCCTAAACTGTATGTGATACTATTCAGAAAAAAAAGTATAGAGGGTTTGAGCTTGTTAAAAATGTCAATTTGGGGTTCTTCCTCACAAAGCCATTAATGTGTATTCCTCCAATCCTTAAACAGCAGAAAAAACAGCCAGCATAATTTGCACTGCCCTGGTGGTTGAGCAATAATCTGCCTCAGTAATGAGGTTTGCAAGGGGTCCTCTTCCATACAGTTTTATTGCAGGATAATTTAAGGGCAACAGTTGGTGGAATCCCCTAGTTTTGCTTTCCCTCCCATCCAATGTCAGCTGCAAGTAGGATTAAGTGCCTTCATTCACTCTAAAGTACATAGGAGTGGACTTGGGTAAGTGTGAATGGATGCCTGGGATGGACGCTTTAGCCACCTTCAACTGCGGCTAGGTAGCAGAATGTAGAATTGATCTTGGGGAAGATAAAGAGAAGATATGATATGAGAGAGCCATTGAAAGGAAAAGGTGAGAAGGAAGCTCAAAATGATCCTGTCTTGATTCCGTTTAGCATAAAATGGGACAAACTTGGGCAGACTTTCAAGATTTTGTAATTCTAAGGTTTAAAGATTTCCCCTGTCCAAGCGTGACTGATTCAAGGGGGCGATGTTCATCTCCGATTCTCAGCTGAAGGAACCTGCATTGGCTGATAGACATTTCCGTCATAGCACTAGCACCTAGACTTATATATCGCTTCATAGTGCTTCATAGCGGTTTTGCAGAGTCAGCATATTGCCTCCAACAATTTGGGTCCTCATTTTACCAACCTCAGAAGGATGGAAGACTGAGTCAACCTTGAGCTGGTGGGACTTGAACTGCCCAACTGCTGGCAATCAGCAGCCAGCAGAAGTAGCCTGCAGTACTGCACTCTAACCACTGCGCCACCACTGCTCTTCATGTGGCCAGCATGAAAGTATGGAACACAGTAACCTTCCCACTGAAGTGGTACCTATTTATCTACTCACATTTGCATGCTTTCAAACTGCTAGGTTGGCAGGAGCTTGGATGAGTAACAGGACCTCATCCCATCGCACAGTGACTAGGTCTCAAACCCAGGCTGTCAGCTTTCCAGCTGACAAGTTCAGCTCAGCATCTTAACCACTGAGCCATCATGCCCCCCCCCCATTGTTATTCTATTTTACCACAATAAAGAGCATTTCTGGTATCGTGGCCGTGCTTGTTCCTTGGCTGGGCCTACTTCAAAATGCTCATGTCAGTCTGGAAAGATTATAGATAAGACTGCCTCATGAGGACATGCCCTCTGAAAACCATTACTGTAACGGACATCTTGCTGTGTTTAGTGGGACATAGGGATGTGTTCTTGGTGTGCTGCAATGCTTGACTGTGTTACAAATCAAGAAGGAGAAGAGATTGAAAAGGGAATCACAAAACTTAGAACACCATTATAAACATGTATAGATACATTTTGTTAGAATATTACTGTGCAATTGTCATATAAATCAAGATGAAGAGGAAACAGAAAAGTGCAAATTTAAATCACCAAAGGGGTAGATCATTTTCCATACAAACATAGGCTTTAAAGATTGGAAAGGGTTTTTTCATGTGAAATAATGTTGCAAAATAAAATTATGAATAGCATGAATACAATATTTGTCACCTAACCTAGTGCAGTTGATTATCAGTGATTATTTATTCACTGAAAGCATTTTATTATGTTCTTTGGCAAAAAAAATAATTCTTAAGCTGAATTACCAAAATGAGTTATAAAACAGTTCCTATCCTACAATTTACTATTTTAAAGCTACCACACAAAAAGAAAAATCAAAAAAGGAGACAAAAAGCAAACTCATACATTAGTTCTTGGTTACAAAGTCTGAAGTGTTCCTCTTGAAGGAAATAATGCTTTCTCAAGGATCCCCCATGGAGGCTTGGTAGGAAATCCTAATGTGTTATACCCTCCACTGGTTTATTTAGCCTGATCTTGTCAATACCGGCTAGAAGCAGCTCTTCAGGGTTTCAGATAGGGAGTCTTTCCAGGATTGTTTAGAGTATGGGTGTCAAGCACAGGAAATCAGGAGTCAAGATGGTTCAGATGAATATAGGTTTATTACATGCTCTCTACAAAAATCTGAACTACTAACAGTCAAAGCAAACTGGCAGTATAAGTGTCAACAAAATTCAAGGTGGGCTGGACTTAGATCTCTTGTAGGCATGAAGGGACTCAAGACTGACCCCTCCGTCACAGCCTGGTCATCTCCTACAATAGTTATCTAACCTTTGGTTAATCTGGGCCACATTGAGTGAAGAGGAATTATTTTGGGCTGCATAATATGTGTATATTATACATACATACATACATACATACATACATACATACATACATACATACATACATACATACATACATACAGTTAATTTTTTAATATTTTTATTATTATGATCTTATGGGGCCACATTACTAGCTATCCCTTGGGCTGCAGGTTGAACCTGGCTTAGAGTGAATCTGACCTGTCCTTTCTCACTGAGGTAAAACAGCCCTCTAAATAGCAGTTGAAGTATGTTAAGAGGAAGTCAGTTTGTAAAACTAGTAGCTTTGATGGCTTTGAAATGGAGCGGAAGGCTTTGAAATTTGGGAAGTTGGAGAAAAAAAAACCTCTGGAACAAGACATTGGCAAATCACTTCAATTTTGCTGCCAAGAAATCAATGTGGGCCTGTCTCATAAAGTCACTAAGAAATGAACTCAGTTTGAAGGACATTTTATCTTTATTTTAATGGGCATGTTAATTAAAAAGGAAGCCTCCCTTTTGAAAACTGTATAGAACTTTGGATAACCATCTGCTCGGGATTGTCTGATGCGTCATGCCCTATTTCGAATGAGCTTCTCAGAAGGTCCAAGAGTTTGAGGTAGTTGAAGATGGAACGCTAAGATGGAATCTCTTGGTTGGATTCCACAAGACCTTCCCAAGTATCTTTATATGTTAAATGAGGGGTGGCCCAAAGTTCATCCTGCCCTGGGAGATGCTGCAAGTATGGTGGTTAACATAACAAATCAAATGAAAAAAATCATTTTGAGAGCTCATGATTGGTCTTGATCTGGGGTGGAGGGAGGAGGTACGGATGATTCATTTCTCCTTTTGAACTTTATGCATTTAGCAATTCTTTCTTGGGCAGGTATTTTGATTTACCTGGATCTCAGTTTCCCATCTGTTCAATTAGAAATTATGTTGTAACCCTACCCTGCCTTGCAGGATAGGTTGAGATAATGAATTTGATACGGATTTGTAAATAAAAGGGTACCGAAAGGCCAGCATGAAGGTGTGCAAGGGGACTAGGAGTAGATGGAAAGTAAACCTCTGTCTTCTTAACCTTGTGTTATACCGCGGACTTCAATACCTTAAAAACTCCACATTGGAATTGGCTAAGGAGTCAGTGGAAGCCACATCCATCTCTTGTGCCTTGTTCCCTTGTGTGCTCTAGAGAATCTTCCCCAATTGGTCTTTTCTCAGAATGTTACGTGGCACTAGGTATATCACTAAGTGGTCTCCTGAGAGACATTCAGATCAAGTCCACTATAAATGAAAAGACCAAGGGGATACTATGTGGGAGTGTATACAGTACATTAAGTGCCTTTAGGATGCCTTGGTTTTTAATAATGGATAAAGCAGTCCAAGTGACATAGAGACCTAGTAGTATGAGTACTAAGCAGAGTTTTACATAGGCTGTGGTTTCCAAGGGCCAGTGAATGGAGAAGTTAACTTTCCTTTTCAAAACCAAGTATGTAATCCTTATTTAAAGCATATTACAATTTGTAAGTATATAGGTAACACTAGTTGAAATGTTGGAAGCCAAAAGAATAGTTGTATACAGCTTTCAGTGGTTGGTTGCAGTATTTTGGTTCCTTGGGTAGTTCCTTGTTCCTCCCCATTAGTTGAGTAAATAATGCAAAATAACACAAATTACATATTATATTATATAAACTTATGGAAAATTTGCTCAGATTATCTAACAATGTGCACTATTATATTTTGCCTTTTTTCCTCAAACTTCCCAGTGGAAGCTAACAAGGATATAGAAGTAGCTATATTGTCATTTGTCATCTAATACAGGTAGCACAATTTTGTATTTTAGGTCATAATTTACACAGCATCTTTGGAGGGAGAAATATATTGATTGATTTTGCTGAGTTTTTTTAAAAAGTGGATCAGCTAACTTCGAAAAAGGAGCAACTGACATATCCAGTTAAAGAATTTTAGAGAAACATATTTTCCATAAAGTATATCTTCTCCTGTCTCTTACAAACTGATTTCTTGCATCTACAGGTAATCCTCAACTTACAACAGTTCGATGAATGAGCGTTCAAAGTTACAACGGCACTGAAAAATATGACTATATGACCGCATTTCACAGTTACAACCTTTGTAGCATCCCTATGATCATGTGGTTAAAATTCAGATGCTTGGCAATTGACTCATATTTATGACCGTTGCTGTGTCCCAAGGTCATGGGATCACCTTTTGCAGCCTTCTGACAAGCAAAGTCAATGGGGGAAGCCAGATTCATTTAACAACTGAATTACTACGGTAACCTATCAACTGCAGTGATTCACGTAACAATTGTCGTAAAATGGGGCAAAACACATTTAACAAATGTTCCACTTAACAACAGAAATGTTGGGCTCAGTTGGGGTTGTAAGTCAAAGACTGCCTGTACAAGGCTTCCCTTTTTTTAATTTTTCAAATAACTCTTGGTCCCATTTGGTAGGATTTTGAACAATGTACCATAGTAGTAATAATCGGTATTCAGCCAGCTAAATAGGTTCAGTACACAGTGACCAACAGAAATACATTGGGATAAAATGGTATTTATCAGAGTGGAGTTACTTCATTGGCATGTGCCGGATGCTTCATCCATCTGCAGATGTGGGATTTTCATATTGTGCCATATTCATATATAATATACGCAGGAAGTTGTGCCTCCTCAGTTTGGTCAGGGAGTGATAAATCAAATTAAATATTGATGTACTCCACAGCAACTCTCTCTTGACCCTGCCCCACCTAAAGCCCTTGGCCAGTTCTGTGGGCGGAAGTGGAAAAAAAGATGGTAGGCGTGAATCCTCCTGACATTAGAGCCTTGAGAAAAATATATGCTGACTTGGTCAAAATTCATTGCTGCCCTGTTTAAGGTTGCTGCCCTGTAGTCAGATGAGGAATTTAGCATAAAAAAAAACCCCATAGGATTTTTCCTGTTCTGGGCTGTAGCATGTTGAACTGATCTTGTAAAAGCTGCCACATGCATTCAGAGCATGTTACACTTCCTGTCTCTTCTGACCCATTTTGCAGATTTTAGACAATTGGCTATGGTGGATTAATTTTTTGGAGCAGTTTTTGAAATGGCCTCGACTCAGTCAATCAGTAAAAACTTTGGGAATTAGAGAACACATCATAATATCTATTATGAAAACACCATATGGACAATATGGACAGTATTATGGTAAGCAGCCATGCATAAATTAAGTGATCTGCTCTATTCTTCTTTGAAAGAGGTACAGTATAAAATATTGAGTATGTATATATTTTCTATCGCATATACTGGTAGTTCTCGACTTGTGACTATAATCGGGACCAGAATTTCCATTGCTAAATGAGTTGGTTGTTAAGTGAGTTGTGCCAATTTTATGACCTTTTTGCTGTGATTGTTAAGCAAATCACTGCAGTTGTTAAGTGAGTCACATTATTTTTTCCTTTTTTTTTCTTTTTTTTATAACAATTTTATTAATTTATGATATAACATACAAAAAAAAATACAAAAGCAAAAAGAAGGAGAAATAGGAAAGGGAAACGTAAGAGTGTGGGAAAGAAAGGGGAAAAAGAAAGAAAAGGCATTGACTTCCAAACACCCTTTAGTGTAGTAGAATAGGGTAATAACATCAAACCATAACTTTTTAGTTTTACATAATAGTTTAAACAAGCCATTTCCGTAACACCATATCTATCTAATCGGTAAATCAAAGTTTCATTTTATTTTACCTCAAGCACAAAGTCCAGAAGCAGTTTCCAGGTATTTGTGTTTTTTTTCCTTGATCAAAGCAGTCAATTTAGCCATCTCTGCTAACTCCATCAACTTTTGCAGCCATTTGTCCATTGTCAGGGTCAAAGCATCCTTCCATTTTTGAGCATAAAGTAATCTTGATGCCGTCAACATGTATTGCATCAAAGTTCCAATTCCCCCCCCCCAAGTCTTTGAGTCACACGGTTGTTAAGCAAATCCAGCTTCCCTCATTCTCTTTGCTTGTTGGAAGCCAGCTGGGAAAGTCACAAATGGAGATTATATGAACTCTGTGACACTGCAACTGTTGTAAATACATGCCGGTTGCCATGCACCCAAATTTTTAATGCTGCGTTGGTCGTAAGTGCAAGAACCAGTCGTAAGTGACTTTTTTCAGTATCGTTGCAACTTCGAACAGTCGCGAAACAAATGATTGTAAGCTGAGGACTGCCTGTATTCTCTATGTCTTAACTGGGATATTCAAGTCAAAATAAAATGATGGAAATAGTTGATCTACAGTATGATCCAGCTTCATACCACTTAGGGGAAAAAATGGCGTGCAATTAAATAGGGATGTGTTGACAGATCTTTTAAATGGGTTGCCACCAACAGTGAATGAAGCAAGGAAGGTGTTAATCTTCTGGAGGCAGCAAAAAGAGGTTTGGTCCGGTGGGAAAATGTTGTTTCGACTGCCCGCAAATAAATGGCTATGGGAAGTTTCTGAAATTAAAGATGCATAGAGAAATAGACAGATGGAATGATGGGCTTAATTTTCCACTATAGTTATGTCCAAATAATACAGAGATTATACTAATAAATTAAAAATTACTATCTCAATAAAATGTCAGAAGAAGGATAACAATTTAACAGGTTAATGTGTAAAAAGCTCCGTGAAATACTATATAATGGTTAATAGTCAAATAGATTATATCCGAACGTCCAACTTGGACATATCAAAGTGGTGGCTATCTGTGCATAGTATAACATTTTTAACTGGGAATAAATCTTAGATCTGAATAAATTATTTTCTGTTTATCCAAGAACAGGAAACTCCTAATTGGGGTTTTGATTTTAGTTTGTGAGCAACTTTCTGTTTGAGTAAACCAGCAAATTATTAAATAAGCTGAGTTCATTGGTTCAGCAGAATGACGGTGAAGAACAGAAAGCATGCAAAGGGCTACCTTATCTTTCAACCATGGATAACCAGAAACATATCTCTGAATTCTGACAATTGATAATAAAAGCTTGACCTTAAAAATGGTGTATGAATATTGCTTGCCCATTTTTCTGCGTGCATATAACCACTTATCTGTAGATTAAATACTTGGCCATGCAGAATATATAGCTGGTTTAGCACTCTAATCGCTATATGAAGAACGGAGGGGGGGGGTACTGCAATTCAATGTACTGTCAGTAGAACCCAATGGACACATCAGAATCTTCGGAAAACTTGCAATCTGTTGGGCAAACCAATCAGTTAGAATGGGCTGCTGAACGGCCAGATACAGGCAGTTACGTAGCTGACCTTACACAAAAGGTGCCAGGTTTTGACCTTCCTCGCCAGCATTGGTCAACTCTGAACAGGATCCATACCCAACATGGGTGTCTGCCAGGACTCATTGTTTAAGTGGGGTCTTGTCTGTACCCCTCAGTGTGACTGCGGTACTCCTCGACAAAATCCATCACAATGTATCCAAATGTCCATCAAGAGCTTACACCAGCCCAGTGTCTGATTTTTTTTCAACATAGACCACCCTGTCCTTGAATGGCTGGGTGGACTGGACAGTAACGTTTGAACCACTATAAGTCCATGTATTTGCCATAGGCTAAATAAATAAATAAATCAATTAGAATCTAAAATTCTCAGTAAAGCTACTACCAGCAATAGCATGGGGTTCTCAGTGGAGCAAGGAGCAGGGAAAGGAACTGTTTGTTTGTTCATTAGATTTTGATCCCACTTTTATTGCTTTATAAGTAACTCAAGGCGGCAAACATACCATATATGATATCCCGTCCTCCTCCTCTTTTCCCTACAACAACCTTTTGAGTTAAGTTGGGCTGAGAGTGACTCTTCCCTTTTTCTGCTACCTCTCTCCCACCTTTCCGAGCACCTAGCCGCCACTGCTGCCCACCAGAACGATCCTTGCCCTTCTCTCCCGGCTTTTATGTCCTTTTCCACTGGAAGACAAGGTTTTCTGCTGGCCCACCTTGTTTCGACTTCAGCTGGTTTCACTGGCAGAAAGGCCCTGAAAGGGAGGATCCAATCAGGAAGGGTATTGTAGAACTGGGACAGGTGTTGCATAGCTGAGCCTGCACGATCAAATCAGGAGCAACCTTTCTCAACTGGGGTTCTGCAGAACTCTAGGGTTCCATGAGTTCATAGGTGTTCGAATTGCAAGGGAATGCAATTCAGAAAGAAATGTTTTCTGAGTATCGTGCATTACGCAGCGCGAGCCCTTGCAAGCGGTGGAAATTATTACACACCGCAATTCAGCTGCTGGCTTGCTGCTTTGAAGTTGCAAACATTGTAAAACACCGATTATGTAAGTTAGGAGTGAATTGTACTGCACGGTTTTCATATTTTGCGAGGTTTTTTTACACCAGGATTCCCTGAGGCCTGAGAATCAGAGGCCCAACCCCTCTCCCTTGACTAAGGAGAGAGCTGCACTTGCGAATCCCACTAAGATTGTTTCCTGCACACTGTGAAAAATAGCAAAAATACCCGTACCTCAAATAAATGAATGGTTTCAAATTAACCTTTGAAATGAAGCCAAGGAAGCCATTCTTTTTTAAAAGTAAATTGCAAGTGCGGGTACTATAAATGTGACCGTGTGCCAAAGACGCTTCTACCAATAGTTTAGGAAGGCATAGGAGCAGATAGGATGCCTCAAGAGCTGCCAAGTGACAGAATCCCATTGATATTTATACTAATCAAGAAATGAAATGCAAGTCAGTTCTCTGCAGCCTTTTAGGAAGGTCACATTTCTAGTCATTATAAGGCAGCTTGTTACAACTTTGCTAGATCAGATGGCCTTTGGGTTCAAAATAAAATCTTAATTGTAACAAAAAGAAATGAAAGATCATTATCTGTATTTGCAACCAGCCATTCTTTCATCTGATTTATAATGGATCACTCACTAAATATTCCCGGTTATATCATTTAGTCTAAATTAGAAATATATTCACTCTTTGCTCCTTTTTCTGTTTTATTTGCGCATCTGAATAGCATCTCTTTTGTATATGTTTATATGAGATATGACAGCCGGTGACTTTCCAATTATCCATGTTTCACAGTATTAACTGCTGCATAATGGTTGTTACTAGAAAGTATTAATGTGCAACCACAATCAGCATCACAGAACTGTCAATACCTGTATGATTTCTATCGGATAATAATTAACAGAATCTAGAATCCCGTTGATATTTATACCAATCAAACTTGATAAATGTTCAGATTAAATTGAGTCATTTAAGTAACAGAAGGAATTTGATTTGAAGGCTTAGGGCAGGTTTTGCTTATTGCATCTTAAAATGTAGAATTCCATTTTTTTTCAACTCAGAGTCTGTTGGAATTCAAGTAATGCATTCGGGGCCACATCTCCTCAGTCCTTACCAAAATACAATAAAAATGATGACATGAAATAAAGCATTATTTACCAAAAAAGTTGAATTCTGTAAACTGTTAAAATAATGCAGCTCAAATTTCAATTGATCATAGTATATCAGTGTTGAACAGTTTAAGGAGCATTGCATTGTGTAGTAGCACCTGAGGAAAAAGCTAGTAGATTAAAAAATATAAAAGGGGGGAAAAAGAAACAAAACACTTTTTTTTCCTGACGGAAAGTGTGAAACTTCTCTCTGATGAAGGGACTAAATAAGACTTTATTCTTCCGCTTCAACCTCGTTATTTGAATATCTTAACAATCTTGAGTTTTATATAACCTGATCTGCTTGTCAAAGTAAATTTCATAAGCGAAACAACAAGTACAACCAGGTACCCAAGATTGAGTATCGCCATAAACAGCAAAGCCCTGAAAAATTAAATAAGAAAACAAAGTGAAAAGCTGTAATGTGATACTTTTTCTGAATGTTATTATCAACAAATGGTTGCCAAACTCTAGTTCAATGAAAAAACAACGCAACTGAGACAGAAAAAAAATATTTAATTCAATAGTAATTTTCATTCCATCTCAGTTGTGTTGTAATTTTACACATGGAAATATAACTCCTACATTTTCACCAGCTGGTCCGTCAGGGAAAGCACCATTTAAAATGTATAAATTTGGCGTGTCCACTCTTCCCTGCTAAATACATGCATAATATTAATTCATTTTACTTACTATTCCATTATTTCCTGTCAAATATCACAAAACCTTATATGACAATACTTTTTTCTCCTTATTAAATATTTTGAAACACAATCAAGAAAAAACCATTTCACACTTAATCTTTTTTTGAGTCACTGAGTCACTGAGAGCCAAGCAGCATACAAATATAAATTATTGTTAATAATAATATTTAAATATAGTGCGTTGGGGGGAGTTTTGTATGCCTGCTTCGTGCCATTTATAAACATCATTTTAAGTACAAAATAGACTTCACATCACATTCTTGATCAGTTGACACAAATGTAGGCAAATCTTTTGAAGAATTCCTAATCCACATGTTCAAATATTTAAATCATATTTAAAATTGCATTATTATTACAACGCACAGCAGTCTGTTGTTTAATGAAAAGGTGGGTAGGATATTTCACCTGATATCTTTGCTGGAAGATTGACAGTTGAAAAGGGACGCCTTCTGCACCAGCCAATATAGTCCTTTCATATGCATCCAAACCACTTGGGATCATTAAAATGGTACACTGCAAATTCACTGTATGCACAACTTAGCATGTAAATGTGGTTATGTGAACCAGCCCTAAGCCAGATTTCAAAACTGCTGAGCAAGATCAGCACTTTAAGACTAATAGCACAATTAATTTAATTTAATCAAATTAAGTTGTAAATTAATTTAACTTGTGCAAAAGCTATTGCCAAGGAAAGAAGATGTGTTGCGAGCATTATCTCATCCAACAGGTGCTCACTCTCACCATTGTGGTATAAATTTCCTTCTCTCTATTATCCTTTTGTATTTATTTGGATTATTTATTGGATTGGCTAATAGAAGTTTTGCAAATTTACATTCCTCTTATGCAGCTCAGTTTCCTTTTCATTTCAGATGACCCTTCTGTCTATTTGGAGCATCACATCTTGGTAAAGCGATAATACACTTCATGGCACATTGTGACATATGCTGAACAAGCCTTGCAAATATCAACAGCTGTGGCAAAACATGAATTTGGACCTTTCTTCAGCCTCTTCTTCTTCATCCAATCTGTGATGCTATTTGTACTCTCACATGAGGTCTTTTGCAGCTTTAACTCACAGTTCCTGATGTTCTATTGTATCCAAGTGCAATTCCCATAGTCCCAGACAGCATTATTGGCTTCAGACAAAGTCACGGAACTTGGGCTTTTTCAGATAAATTGGTAGAGTTTCTGCTGGGATTTTTTTCCATAGTTCAAGTAGTTAGTCTGTTTTGTGCATGTATGGGGCCTTTTGACTCAGTTTTTGACTCCTGGCAATTGTCTGGACACATCCTTGCAGGTTTCTTGGCAACATTTCAGAAGCTGTTTTCCATTGTCTCCTTCCTAGGACTGAGAGACTGTGACTGGCCCAAGGTTACCCAGCTGGCTTTCATGTCTAAGGGGGAGGGGGACTAGAATTCACAGTCTCCTTGTTTCTAGTCTGGTGCTTTAACCACTGGACCAAACTGATTTGTTAAATTTGATAAAAATACTGATCTTCAAGCAAATGTTATTTAATTTCCATTGAATCTATTTACTGTGATTTTTTTCTATAATTAATATTATTTCTATTTCATTTTTTTCTACAGACAACAAATGCTATGAATGTATTTCTTTGAAAAGGGTCACATTTCCTACTAGAAGTCACTTCTTCATATTTAGTTGTTTATAATCAATATTTACATCCAAAACTGGGATGAGGAGAATTCCCTACACATTGAAAACACTGCCTTTGCACACACCTTTTCTCCATAACTGAGATATCTGAGACTGGTATGATTTATCCACATAAAAGAATCAAGTATGACTTCACAATTCTGTTCAAATTGAGTGACACTTCATAATAAAACAATATTATATAGATGAATCTTAACAGACTTGAACATGGGATCCTATCTAATAAAATGAAATTCAATGGTGAGAAAAGTTCTACATTTAGGCAAGAAAAACTAAATACACAGGTACAGAATAGATAATATCTGGCTCAGTAGTACTAGCGGTAACTGTGAGAATCCTAGTGAACAATCACTTAAATATGTGCCAGCAGTGTGCTGCAGCTGCCAAAAAAGCCAACACAATCCTAAATTGCATTAACAGAGGGATAGAATCAAGATCACGTGAAGTGTTAATACCATTTTTAATGCCTTGGTAAGACCACACTTGGAATATTGCATCCAGTTTTGGTCACCACAAAATGTAAAAAAGATGTTGAGACTCAGGATGAGTGCAGAGAAGTCTTGGAAGCCATAATTGCTAGGCCTCTGCGGCTGCCACATGGGAAATCAGGAGGGGGTTTATTCTCATACACTTAGAGGGGTTAGTAGATGAAATAAAATTCCTTTCAAGAAAGTCAAGGACATCCAGACCAGCACTTGGAAGACGAGTGCCAGGAGGAGAGTGGAAGTTGGACACGAACTTGGATTGGGGAATGTGACCTTTGATGACGGCTGGGAGGTGGATCTTTGATTTTCTTTTGGGTGGAGGAAAACCAGGAGCTTCAGATTCAAGTTTTTCCCAGATGTGCCAACATGGTTTCTTTAATAAATTCTTACTTGGATATAATTGTGTCTGAGTGCTGAATGGA
>JANHFL010001724.1:459285-472378 GCA_032468155.1 Oxyrhabdium leporinum | reverse complement strand
TCCGAAGACTCGGGGCGGTTTACAGCTTATAAGCAATACTCTTACATCAGTATATTAATCCAATATACCTCAGAATTTTGCTACCATTGAGAAGTTGCCCAGATTTTTGCAGCTTGGATCTGGATGTTCTAACTATGGCAAATCAGATTGGCCTATCAGAAGTACAGAATTAGAGTTCTAGGCCACAGATTTTAATCTGGGGTTAAAGGCCATATTCTTTTATGGCTAGCTATCACCTCAGTGTGAATAGACTCTAATCCATTCACCTTCACTGATGCCCTGACTGTACAGGAAGTTTCGAGATTTGAAAGGTAAAGTAAGGACGTGGTCTCTTAAGGTCACACTACTCCATTCCACTGTGACCTTCACAGTAGCCTAGATGGCCTTCTCACTGAAAGTTCTCTGGGTTTCTTTGGGTTTCAGTTTCAGCCTACTGACTTCTGGATAACACATGTAGGGAAGCACAAATATGCCCTCCTTCATTATTTGAGTTTAGATCAGTGGTGGGCAAGATGCTTTCCAGATGTTTTGTTCTTCGGCTTGTTTAATTCTCAGTCTCTCACGATTTAGTCCCAAACACCTGTTATGCATCCATCTTAAACCCAGATCCTTGAGCGCCATTTAGATGAGAAAGAGGAAAATGCTTTAGAGCACGGGTATCAAACTCGCCACGTCACATTACGTTTTGTGACTTTTTCCCCTTCACAGAGCTGGGATGGGCGTGGACTGCGCATGATGCATCTTGCCTGCAGGCCACCAGTTTCACTCCCCTGCTTTGGAGCATTTCTAATTTTTCAAATTGGAAGGAGTGGAGAGCAAGATTAAGGCCTTCTGTCTATTGGGGTTAGAATGACCGGTTCCTTCTCCCTGGATGACCTCAACTTCAACCTGGCCTAAGGCTGTCCTTAACCAGCTTGTCTGTCCCAGCTCTTTCAGAAACAGAAAGGTTAACAAAGGCCAAGAAAAGAGGATATCAACATTTTAGTTCTGATTGTTAAATTTCAATCAGGACCAGCCTTGTTGCTCTTGCGTCCTATCTTACTACAAGCATGGAGAGAGGGATAGGGAAAGATTTGGAGCTAGCTTTATTTATCTGTTACTCATTTTGAAGGAGTTTCCCTTTTAAAAAAGGGATATCCAAAATAATTTGGTCTCCGTCTTCTTCATCTTCCCAAAATATTCATTTACTATCAGCTTTTTGCATCTTCGCTACGCTGCTCCTTTACCAAAAGCAACATTTGTATAACATCAACGAGCACATACAGATTACTGCTTCCTACAGGGCAACTGCCCTCCATATTCAAGGTACAAGGAATCCCTTTCAAATAGATGGCAGTCAGGAACCTGCCGGATCATTTAAATATCAACCCCAAACCTGGCCTACTCATTCTAGCAACCTCTCTAGGCCCCATTTGGAAAATACTGTCCAACTTTTTCTTTTTTTTTTAAGTGAAAAAAAAAGGAAGAATGTGGATGCTTGTGATGTTATTCCCAAACCCTGCTATATTTTCTGTACCCGTTCAAGTTGACCATTGGCCTGGCTGCATATAAGCAGGAGCTTGGCATTCTCTGACTGGAGAGGGATGGTGAAGATACGCTCTTCTGAAGTCACACCACAGCATTCCTTTGCGCCTTTCAAAGGATCCTGGGATGCCCTTCTGAGTGAAGACTGGTGAATTGAAAAACAGGAACATGTGGAAAAACAGGCATACGCCAAGTCGGCCTATTTGGACACCTAACCCAGCCGTCTCCACTCTGACTGGGATTGTCAGTTACGGTGTCTCAAGAAGAGAGAAAGTCTCTTCCATCACCTCCTACCTGATCCTTTGAATTGGAAATGCCAGTCTGCCCCACAGAGCCAACGTTCCTTCCTAAAGTTACACTGAGTTGGGAAAGAGCCTGAATTACAGCAGTCAAAAAGCTCTGCCTTTGGCAAGTCCTTCTTAGGTCTAGTTTCTCTTTTCCAACATGGGAGTGATCCTAATGACTTGTCTTCCAGCATGATAAAGAATCCCTAAAGCAGCATTTGTTTTTAAATTGTTGCCATTGTTACACAAGTATTTTTGGAGCGTCTTCAATGACCGCAATTCTTTTTCGGACAGGCCTATCTAACATTCCCTCTTTAGTCTATGGAGATTCTCAGTCATCCCAAAGGTGCTTTTTTTCAAGAGGTAATTGGACTTTCTGGTTTTTTGTGGGCTTTTTTGAAGACCTTTCACTTCTCATCCAAGAAGCTTCTTGGATGAGCAGTGAAATGTCTTCAAAGAAAAACCAGAAAGTCCAGTTGCCTCTTGAAAAAGCACCTTTCGGTTCCCTCTTTAACTACCCAAGCTGCGTGGGTGGTTTGCTTACTGCCCAAGCTGAAGTCATCTGCCTAGGCTTAGAAACCCTGCTTACGTTCCCAAAGCAATCTCTTGTGTACAAGCTCAGGAGTGAAATAAATCTATTTCTCGAAAAATCACTTTGATGCATCTCGATTCCAATTCAGCAGAGGGGGGTGGGGGGGTGATGCATCCTGCTCGCATCCCTCCTTAAGTCTTCACGACCTCGCCGTCTGAGAACTTTAGTAGCCAGGGGTTTGTAAGAGTACAGTACCCTCCTCCTTAACTTTTCTCCCATTTTGGTCTGCACATCGCAACAGCCAGCAGTGCTTTCCAGGATTCATGGTCCCCGACCACCGGCGAGCATGAACGCTCCGGCGTTGAGTCCAGTAGTTCCAAGTTAGCTTTGTCGTGTTTGGTAGCGGCGGGGGCGAGAGAGTCAAACGCGCGCGCGCGCGCACACCCACCCACCCCGCCGCCCCTTGAGTCCGAGGCGGGCGGGCGCGCGCAACTCCTCCGACGAAGCCGCGCGGCGGGAGGAATGGAGCTGTCTGTAAGATCTGCCATTATCGGCTTCCAAGTCATAACAAACGCGCTGAGAACACCCACCTCGCTGGGAAGGGCTTCGGCTGACGGGAAAACCCGGAGCCCGGATTTCGCGGAACGGCAGGCAAAATCTTTGAGCCGCGCTCCGACGCTTGCAAGCAAGGAAGGAACGGGGGGAGGGGGGGTGTTATCTCCCCGCTGCTTCTTGTACTTCTTGGTCCTTTGACTTTTACACGTTTTTCTTTCCATCTCTTTTTTTTTCCCTCTGGTTCTCCCTCAAAAGATCATGAAGCAGGAGCCGTGTAAGGAGCTACACATAGAATCAAGGTCTTGTTAAGTATTAGTACCGCTTTACAAAGGTGTAGTAAGACCACGCTTGGAATACTGCATCCAGTTTTGGCCACCACAATATAAAAAAGATGTTGAAACTGTAGAAAGAGTGCAGAAGAGAGCAACAAAGATGATTAGGGGATTGGCGGCTAAAACTTATGAAGAACGGTTGCAGGAATTGGGTAGGTCTAGTAGTTTAATGAAAAGAAGGACTAGGGTTGATATGATAGGTGTGTTCCAATATTGGAGGGGCTGCCATAAAGAAGAGGGGGGTCAAACTATTTTTTCAAAGCACCTGAGGGCAGGACAAGAAACAACAGATGGAAACTAATCAAGGAGAGAAGCAACATAGAACTAAGGGGAAATTTACTAACAGTGAGAGCAATCAACCAGTGGAATGGCTTGCCTTCAGATGTGGGTGCTCCATCACTGGAGGTTTTCAAGAAGAGACTGGACAATCATTTGTCTGAAATGGTATAGTGTCTCCTGCTCAAGCAGGAGGTTGGACTAGATGACCCCCAAAGTCCCTTCCAACTCTATTGTTCTGTGTTCTACTTAACACAACACTCCAGCTGGTTTCAACTTTGCACTTTCTTAGAAATCCAGCTCAATCCGAGGATAGATCTGAAATGCAGAAACAGGATTGCTCTGTATTGTGTATGTTTATTACGTGGGTGTTTTGACATCCACATAATAAACATTATTGTCAATATTTTATCAAACATAATGTATTGATTATATGGCATCACGTTTGCAGCAACTGTTAGCAAACACATAGATAAGATGAGAGTGAATGTTCGTTCTCTGAGCTTGTGGGTTGGTTTCCAAATGTTTCATACCAGGCTGGGTAACATTTTTCAGCGGAGTTTTGATCTAGCCTGGTAATGAAATGTTCGGAAACCAACTCACAAGCTCAGAGAATGAACCTTCACTTTCATCCTACATCCCAGCTACAGATATTCACCACTATTGCAAACATAGATAAGATTTTCTCCAGGACTATCTGTCTCAAACCAGGTCTTCCAGGTGTTCCAATGGTGCCACTGTCCCTAAATCCATCCACATTGCTACTGGTCCTCTCTTCTCTTTCCTTGCACCATTCCCAGCATTGGAGCCTTCACATAATGTGCCTGAAGTAAGATAAGTTGAGCTTTGTCATTTGTGCCTTGAGTGAGAACAGTGTGCTGATTCTCATAAAGACCCTGTTTGTACAAAGGAAATGAATGTGTTGTAGTTGTATAGGACAAGTACAGTTAACAATTGGGGTTACTCCAAACCATTCAAGAGCCAAGACAGCTCTGTTAGCCCTATGCTACCCGAAATCCACTACTAATTTTATTGGGGCAAATCCAAATGGCACAAAAGGGCATTCAACGTTTTGAGTGCTTTGCAACTCTTAATTAGGAAAGCTGTTATGAGCATGTGATGGGTGAAGAAACAAAAGTGTTTCTTAAAAGTGTCCAAAGAATAAGGGTAAAAGGCTAAGCTGTGTTCAAAGCTAAAATGTGCTTCAGGATTGATGTTAGATGATGATATTGGGTTCTACCAGGGATAGGGTAGTTGTAGCTCTCCACAATTCTGAACATGTAAATATTACTAGTTCTGTCTCTGCAGGTTTGGTTTTGTTTTTCCCAGGGACAGCACCAAAACATGTTTGGCCGAAAACGTTCTGGTACTTGGAGTACAAAATAATTCTGTCAGACCCATCATAGACAAAATCTGGAGAAATCAGAAGGTTCTTTGCATCTGCATTCCGTAATAAGCTGTGTTGTGCATGCTCATCTGGGTTGCTTTTGAGTGTGTAATACCTGAGAAAGCAAATAAGTTCCTCTGTCTTGTGCTGTATAGGCAGCCAGAAGAGAAACAGGAGACTGGGTGTTAGAAGTGCTGAATGTGTCAGTGAGGAAGAGGATGGTGAAGCTTTCCTTGAAGGATGTAGTAATGCACCTTCTCCTCAAGAAGACAGAGCAACTGTTGAGGGATCTGGGTGGACAGCTTGCCTTCAGAAGTTGTGGATGCTCCATCACTGGAGGCTTTTAAGAAGAAACTGGACGGCCACTGGTCAGAAATGGTCTAGGGTCTCCTGCTTGAGCAGGAGGTTGGACTAGTGGACCTACAATATGCCTTCCAACTCTGTTATTCTGTATTCTGAAGCAGAGTGTGTGGATTTCTTCTGGTTGGGAGTTCTGATCTAAGCACAGGACGGAAATCTCATTAATGCTTCATAGCTGGAACTTAGAGATGGAATGTGCACCTCTCCTATTAGATCTCAGTGGCGTTATAAACTGAACAGAAAGAGTTGGAAGGGACCTTAGAGGTTCAAGCAGGAAACCCTATATCATTTCAGAATATGGTTGTCCAATTTCTTCTTAGAAATCTTTACATCACAATAAATCCCCACCTTCTGTCTTATTCTATATCTATATCAAGAAAGAAAAACGGAGGTGTTTTGTTTTTTTTATTTTGAGCTGCCTAGTGATTTGTTATGCAGGAGTGCATCAGCTTCTCTCCTCCTTTTTTATAGGAAACTCTTCAGTTTAAACCTGTTTTTGCTACTGGGAGAATTATTTGAAAGTATCATCTTTGCAAGGTTTTCAATTGATTAGCTTTTCTATTTGGATTGTATGATTTTGCATTTGGTCTTCTCTTTGTAGTGGAAATACAGGAGATAGGTTTAATCAATAATTAAAGAAATCGGGCATAAAAGTAAATGTAATATTGAAACAAAAGATCATTGCGCAAAATATTTCACCTTTGACTCTGGATAGGATGGCACTTCCCCCTGAGCTCCTCCTCACAGGTCCTGCCCAAGTAGCAGGTGGCAGCTGTGACTGGAGGGTGGGGGGTTGTGCAAATTCATCTAATTTGCCACTTGTGCCCTTTCTTGGACCTGGCGGCCTTGCTCACAATCACTTTACTTTAGTCACCTCCCATTTGTATTACTGCAACGCACTCTACATGGCCATTGAAGAACACTTCTAATCTTCGACTGGTCCAGAATGGAGCCCCACACACAGTAATGAGTGGCCCTAGATTTGCCCATGTAACACCTCTGTTTGTGCATACTGGTTTCTAGTTTCATTCTGGGTGCAATGCAAGGTGCTAGTCATCACCTTTAAAGCCCTAAATGGCACAGGGCCAGGTTATCTGCAGGATCCCTTTCCCTAGTCACTTCCCCTCGATATTGCCATCTGATGGGAACTGGGAAGCGTGCCTTTTCTATGGCAGCCCTCTGTCTTATGGAACACTCTTCTCTCTGATGATTGGCAGGCCTCCTAGCCTCCCATAATGCTTTTAAAAACTGGCTTTTCCCTGAGGTGCAGGGATAAAAGACTGTATGACTTGGTGCCAGGTTTTTGTTTTAATGTTTTTAATGTGCGTAGTTTTATAGTTTTATTATGCTGTTTATGTTGTTTTTACTTTGAATTGGGAGCCAATCAGAGTTGGTTATAAGATAGGCAGCTATACAAATGTTTTAAATAAATATGCAAATTGGTATAATGGTGAGTAACTTTCTAGATAGCAAAGTTGAAAGAGAGTCCTCACAAAACAGTGGGGCAGAATTCAGATTGGCTAGATTTTGTCCATAAAAAACAATTATTTGTCTTAATCGATTTGATTTATCTTTTGTAACTATGCTTTCTTTGTATATCCCAGCCTCTCAAAGAAACCAGCAATTGAACACCAATGTAACATACTTTATTGGGTAATTTCTTCCCCACCCTTTGATCCTGGATGATCTCTAAGATAGTTAATATAAAAATGACTAGATGATCTAAATGATAATACAGATATTTTTTTAAAAAAACAACCCCTACATATCTTCTCCTCCTTTAGAAAAGTATTTTTCTTTCCATTGCGATTGCAGCTTATCTTCTCTCCTTTATGCACCTTTACCAGACAGAATGAATAATATAACCAATGGGAATAAACAGAGCATTTTGAAGATTCCTTTCCAATAAATCTGCTGTATGGCTTCTCTAATCTCCAGATCTGATTTTACTTTACATGAGTTTGCATACTTCAAATTAAAAGAAATCCACACATCTTTAAGTCACTGAGGTTAAAAATGACTGTTCTATTCCAGCGTCCCTTCTAAAGAAGCTTCTACTCTCCAGAGCAGTTTGAACATGGTCTACGATTATCGTGACTGTGCCAGCCTCACTGCACAGAACAAAGAGCAAGAAAGGCACTGGGCTCTGCCTCAAGCTGCTGCAAGTCTTGAAGAAGTAACATTCCATGCAAAAGGAGATAAAATAAATTACTTGCGCACACTTGCCTGCATCCATATACTTAACTTCCTAATGGATACATTTGTTGGGGCATTATACAAAATCTGAGCTATTCCTATAATAGGTAGCTTCAAAGTTGTCAAGCCATCTTTCCTCTTGGAAGACCTACTAGCTGCTCACAGTCAGGCCTTGTGTGGTAGAATTCTTGTCAGTGGAAAAATGAATCTTTCACAAATTCATGAGAGTCTCGGTGTTCAGAGATCAGACAAGAGTCTAGTAGCACCTTTTTTCCAAATAACACATTTTATGAGAATTCACGAGATGTGCCTCACTTCGTCAGATGCATAAACTCACAATGTCTTTTCATAGTATACCATGTAACATGTAATAGGGTATTCCAATTGCCATGTTATAGTTGAATATTCTGTATATTCATTGTATTGTGCATTATTTTTCAAGAAGGGGAAAATAACTACCTATAAATTAAGAAATAATTCAAACGAATTCAAGTCAAGTCTTCATTTTTCACATATTATTCGGCTCTAGTACATTGGCAGTATATCGCAAAATGTGCTCCAATGACCCCTTAGGTGTCTCCAACATCTTCTCAGGGGTCTGCAAAATCAGAATTATTTGCCAGCCTATGTTAAAAAATAATACAGTATTAAAATCCCATCAAACATTAGTGAGAAGCAGTAGTGACAACCCATGACCCCTTGGGTCATTGTTTCAGAGATATTTCCTCACCAGATTGCTCATTGCCTTCTACAATGGCAGAGCTTCTAATTACTGGAAAGTTGTTTAAAATCCAGGGAGATATTCAGAGATGTATCTGCCTTGAAAATAGCTGTTGAACTGTATAGCACGATCAACCATCAGAAGTTGACCACAGAAAATGTTTTACAACTTTTATTTTGTCATAAAATACTGTATGATAATTTGTGTCATAAAATATTTTATAAAAATTGCCTAATTTCAATTCAATGAGAGTTGCAGGCCCTGGATTTTGGATGTATTCTATAGGTAGACCTATTAAATATATCTTGGTTGAAACAATTTTGCCCTGTGATGCATTTTTTTTGTCCAGTTAAAGGTTACAGACATTAGAGTTTTAGTAGTAAATATGCCGGTATATTTATTGTGTGTTTATTTATTAAATGTATATGCCACACATTTGATTGTTGAAGCAATTCTGGGTAACTTGCAAAGTAATGAAAAGATAATATAAAATGATTAAAATTAAGAGTATTTAAACTCTCTTAATTTTTAGCCGTTATTTAAAGAGTAAAACCATTATAAATTAAAAGAGATTAAATAGAGATTAAACTATTGAAATAAAAAAATGGTAAATATTGATAAATAAAACACATACAAACAAAATGGATGGATGGAGTAGATGACCTACAAGGTCCCTTCCAACTCTGTTAATCTATCTAAAAGCTGTTTGGGGATCCTCCATAATTTTTAAAAGTGGGAAAGGATCCCCAGAGAAAAATGTTTAAGAAACACTGTCCGATGGTATAATGTATTAAGTTTGAATGCAAATAGAATTCTAAACCAGAGAGGTACCCAAAGAAAGGGAATATTTTGGGGAAAAAAGAACAGAAAACATTATAAAGATTATAGCAATACAGTGTTCAGATCCTGAAAATGCTTCCTGTTTATTTACAGTATGGTATCAAACCATTCCAGATTCAGATAATTCAGATACTAGGTAAGGAGAAATTAAATGAAATTTAAAATTTGCCATTCAAACTGGATTATGGGTTATTTTGAATAAGTACCTGTAACAAGTATCTGAAATCGTCACAAGTTTTTTCATATTGTTTTGACTCCCCAAATCTTCGTGTCATCCAGTCTGTTTCTTCGTATGTAAGACTTTGATACACAATGCGATTTCACTCCTCCCAATTTTAACAACATCTCTGCTCCCTTCACTGCACCCAAACAAATGCCATCTTCAATTAATGGACCTTTATATTTGTATGTATTTGTTTATACAGTGTATAAATTACATGGAGATTCACCTCATACTAGGTGCCCTGCCTTCTCACTTGGAATGTTGGTGACATTCTGTCCAGTCATAATTCTTAAAATTTAGAACTGATGAACAATGATCTGAATAGTGCTTGCACATGACTGGGAGGCCAATTCTTGGAAAGCCTTGTTCATTCTCACACAGACACATCAAACACCAAACAAACATATTTGCTGAATAGTATGAGCTTGCATGTCTAGATAAATATTCTGTAAGTATGTGTGTTTGTGAGAGATTTCTTATAAGAATGAAGCTCTCTTTTCATCCCTCCTTTATGTATGAATATCTAAATTGGAGCATGAGGAAGTTTTTTCAGACCTGAGGATGAGCAGACGTATCAGTGACAAAAGGATTCTTAGGCTACAAAGATATATAAAACTGAGAGAATTTGACACAGCCTGGATTAAGGTTCCTTTTTATAATCTGGTGGCCTGGAGTTTCTTCCTATGAACTACGAACTATAAAAAGTAAATGAAAGTGGGCAATCTGAATCCTGAAATACCTGTTCCCAGGGCAGGATATACATCAGAGTCAGATTTCATTTATGAGTCATTGCTTTTCAAATTGACTTGCTGTTTTGGGTTCTTATTTATCAACCCAGCACAACCCCCCCCCCCCTTTCTTGGGGGAGATGCAGATGGTTCTTGAAACCTCACATGCTTTACTATTTCTGTTTTCAGTCCAGGTATGTGCAGTAGGCCTCCAATAGCACCACAATACCAAGAGAAGTGGGTGAGGCGGGGTGGAGAATCATGCTGCTGTCTGATATCAGCTAGACACATCTCTACAGTACTTAAATTGTATAGCTCTTTACAGCTGTAGTCTTATATATGTGCGTTGTAAAAAACATAAACCGCTCAAAACAAATTCTTTCCCCCAATTCCATAATGCAAAACACATCCTCCATCTTCAAAGTCACTTCTGTTCATCGGAGTTCTAAAACGAAGATGGGAATACACATGCTCAGTATTCCCTGGAAAGTAGCATCACCGACAAAGCAATTTGGGAGGGAAAAACAGGCCAGAGAGGAGGAGAAATAATATCGGGAGAATGGCTGAGGAATGTATCACTTGATAGGCAAGTGAGCCACATGTTGCAGTGCTGAGGGAAACATTGGTATAGATCAGCCCTAACAGCACTTCTATAGAGCCAGTTTTTTTTTTAATCTACTCCGGAAGGACTCATTCCTGCAATCAAGAAGTTAACCAGTGATCCTTCCAAGCAGCCAATGGGGTGCCTAGGCATTCGTTCCCATCCTTAATAGTTTTTGCAGCAAGGAAAAGATCAAAGGTCGCCATGCCGGGCAGCATCTGCACTTCTGCTCATTGCCCAGGCTAGTGAAAGGGACAATGAGGGCCTTGCCTTTAGGATGGAAAGGGGCCATCTAAGGAGCCAGGGCAAGTAGTCCCCAAGGAGACTCATGGAGGAAAAACCCTCATCCTAAAATTCCGGAAGAACGAATGCAAATTTATCCAAAGCCATCAGCTCATCTGCCATAGACCTCCCTTAAACCATGGCATGTGGTTCAGAAACATGGGGCTTCTGAACCAGGATCGTCACAGCCCATAAGGGCAGAAGGAAATCCAAGGATTACTATAGTTATATTCTAAAACAGGGTCTCCAAACTTGGCAACTTAAAGACTTGTGGACTTCAATTCCCAGAGTTCCTCAGCCAGCCATGCACATACACCTACCCTATCTTTACAACCGCCCATCTGACATGAAAGTGACTGGGCGGCATATAGCATTTCAGATACTGTATTTGGTATTGTTCTCTGGGTTGTTTTGCAAACATTTCTTACTGTTTGGGAAAATGAAAGCAAACAATAGGACAAAAACATGATTGTGTGGTGGGGAGGGAATACTCCAAAACAGAACTGGTGGTATAGTTTACAGTTAAAGAGCAGAGGGATTTTGATTCCAATCTCTACTCAGCCAAAAAGCCTCCCTGGTTAATCTTGCACCAGTTATAATCTCTGAGCCGAATTTACTTCAGGGTTTGTTCTGAAGATAAAATGAGATGGGAGAGAACATTAGCTCTAAGGCATAAGATGAAAATGTAATAAATAAGAACACTTAACAATTTTTAATTCAAATATTAAGCACTCAGATAGAATGTAGATTATAAAGGCTAATTGTCATAGTGTAGAGAATATCTCCAGTAGCATCTGCCTTTTTTATTTTTAATGAAATGTATCCCTCAACAGTTGCCAATTGCTTTGGAAGTAGGATCAGAGTTGCTGTGTACTTAACAGGGAAATCTATTCATATTTGTCATGCATGGCCTTTAGCTTTAAAGAGTTAATCTTTTCCAACACATATCCTGCAAATGCCTTAGACTACAACGCTGGCTGTCTTCAGATGGCACAATTAGCTGTGCTGATTTAGAGACGGTGGATGTTATAGCCAACCTGTTTTAGCAGCAACAGGCGAGGCAATTATTTTAGCAAATCTGATTCTATTAAGAGTATTATGTGAATGAGCTCCCTCTGCCGGAATCCAGAAGCAGTGCTGGTTATTGCAGTACAGACCAAATGAGATGCAGATGGTTGTCTTAGGCAATGGAAAGGTAGTTCTATTTGGAGATTAATAAAGCATACAAATCTTTACAGAAGCCCGGCAATATGTTACTGTGCCAGCATGCAGCACAAGGTTGTCACCTAAGTTTTGCTAAACACGTAAAACTTAAATTTGTGACTCTTATGAGACTGGATTCAGCAAAAAGCAAGCTTAAATACATACAGGTAGTCTTTAACTTGCAACAGTTCATTTAATGACCATTCAAAGTTACAACGACACTGTCCACCTGGTAGTTATCTAAGTGAGCTTCAAGCCTGAATAAGGATTTGAATCTAAGGCTCCAAGGTCCCAGTCTGACTTCCTAAGCACCACATCACAATGTCTGACAATGCTACAAACTAAGTATCCTTTCAGACAGATAGATGCTTGTTGGACCGATCTTGAGATGATTACAGAATAAATCAGAAACAAACTTATGAATACTTCTTCACATAAATGCTTTTGCCCACATATAATACACATATAATAGCACATATATGTTTACACACATATAATAACAACCTGTCTCTCTTGCAGATCTGGATTCTTCAACAAAAGCAGTGCCAATTTTCGGCCCACCTTGCCACATGTTCCTTTGACTGTGTTCAGCTTCTGACAAACTATGTTCAATCCGATGAACCCACCGGTTAACAGCTACATGGAACACTGCTACCTTCGGCCTCTCCATGGGCAAGCGCAACCTAGTGCCATGGTAGAAGGTCAGTGTGACTGAAAAAGCCTAACTTCAGAGAGTGCGGTACAACATCCTATTTAAAAGGGATTTCCAGATTTCTTAAGGGCTCTTTCCACGTCAGTTTGCCTAAAAGAGTCTTGGCAAGCTTGCGGTGGAAACCTTTTTTTGCAAAGCTTTTGTTGTGAGGTTCACTTCAAGTTGGATGCTAACCAAATCTATGAGTCTTCATTAATGCTTTATGAGCCTAAAGTAGTGCTATGTGTCCTAGCATATACCAGATATATCTCACTGGGTATAATAAAGGAGAATATTTGTAGCTCAGGGTTGAAATGAGGGGTCCTTGGTGCTCTCTGAGCTTGCTTGTTTCCTTGCA
>JANHFL010001724.1:438211-454192 GCA_032468155.1 Oxyrhabdium leporinum | reverse complement strand
AAAAACTATCATTGCTGTCCAGTAGGCAGACAAGCATAGAAAATAAGAGAGAAGGAGAGACCGGGGGGGGGGGGGGAGAGAGAGAGAGAGAGAGAGTGAGAGAGAGAGAGAGAGAGAGAGAGAGAGAGAGAGAGAGAGAGAGAGAGAGAGAGAGAGAGAGAAGGAAACAGAGTACATGTAAATTACAATGAATGTATCATAAGATTGCTTCTTAAAGAAGACCAGAACAAACAAAACCATAAATGATAAAAGTCAGGAGCAGCAGAATTATAATCAGAGGATAAGTCTGCTGAGTGTAAGATAAACTAGATGCTGTATGGGAACAGGAAACAAGTACACTTAGAAAAAAATAGTGTAGACAAAAAATAACTTGTTGACATATGCTATTAGAAATTTTAACAGCTTTAAGGCTTATGCTGAGAAGAATTGGAAATTTATCTTGCTTTAAAGAAGAAAAAGGCCCAAAGAGCAATAGCACTTAGACTTATATACCACTTCACAGTGCTTTAAGCCCTCTCTAAGCGGTTTACAGAGTCAGTATATTGCCCCCAACAATCTGGGTCCTCCTTTTACCAACCTCGGAAGGATGGAAGGCTGAGCCAGCCTTGAGTCAGTCAGGATGGAACTGTTGGCAGCGGGCAGAGTTAGCTTGCAATACTGCAATTTAACCATTGTGCTACCACAGCACAGAGTCCCAGGAAGTTACTCTTTTTTTTCTCCACATTTAGTCTTTTAGTTGCACTGCTGTGAAAGACTTAACCTTCTTACGCTTCTAAAACTTGGCAAATGAGTTCTTGTGAGGCAAGTGCTTATGCTTTTTCTCATCCCTACAGCCCTTCACTTGGGTTCCAGAAACCTCAAGGCATGTCCTTCGGCCACAACCCTGCAACAGTGCCCTGTGGGCCCCATGAACACATGACTGGCAGGCCGGGGATGATGCACCATATGCCACCCTCTCGTGGGATGCTGAAGCACTGCCAGGTAAGAGGGTGCCCATCCAGCCCTTATGCCTCAAAGATAGCAACATCTAACTTGTTATGTGGAATACCAAGACCTGCAGAAAAGAGACAGAGGAGAGAAAAACCTGCCATTACCAATCCTAAAAACTCCTAGGGGTGTCCTATCACACTTAGAAAGATCTGTTGAATGAGTTTGGGAGAGGAAGATGAGGGGGGAGGAGCTGTGGAGACTAAGGGACAGTGTTTGGGTCTGGGGCTATAGTTGGAGGGGGTGCCATCACCTGGAGCTCTCGCCGTCTCTCTCCCACAGCTGAAGTCAGAGTCCAGCCTGGGCAGCCCGCTGGATGCCCTGAGCACCAAGTGCCTGGAGGAGTGCTCGGAGGGTGACATTTCCAGCCCTGCCTCTACGGGGACACAGGTAACAGCAGGCCTCAGCAATGTGCTCACAGGCCTACAGATGCACCCCCTCTCCCCGCCCATAGCCTGGGGAGCTGAAAAGACAGAAGAGAATGACCAGGGATCGTTCTCTCTCAGAGACAGTGTTACACAACCGTGCTGGTGTTATTTCCACCCCCCCCAAACATCCATAGCTCGCAGGTGACTAGATTAATCACAGCAGGGTTATTATACACTGTCGCTGCTTTTACCTGCTTAATAATGGAGAGCCACTTTGGACATGAGAAAAGGCTCCCTGTGCACCAAAATTACAAGGCACAGCCTTCCTTATGGGAAGGTTGGAGAGATTTCTTATGTTGGGATTCTTTCATGTGACAAAAAAATATCAAGAACATTACAGATAAAAACATCATGTGTGAAGGAGAGCAACAGTTCTACACGTGCAGCTTATCCATAGGAAGTGCCCCGTAGGAGAAAAATCCCACCATAAGTACCTGGAAGGGCTTGAGTAGTTGGTTGGCACCTGCTCTGGCTGGGACATCTGTATCAGGGATGCAGTTACCCTGAGAGACAGCTAGCAGAAGACATTCTGCAGTGACTTACTATACTATTATTTAGGATGGCGGTTAAATCAGCAGTGGTATGGCGAGAGATCAGTTCCTTAATTTAACTGTAAAAGAAGCCCACCCATGTAAAGGAGTTATGTTTTCACTCTGTTTATTCATTCATTGAGCTCACTGGCACCTCCTTAAATCAAACACATCTTTTCTGGGATCACGTGACACTGAGACACAAGCCCGAGATTTGGCTTCTTTAAGAACCTGCCGTCAAGTGTAACAGGCGTGCCCACGCAGGTTTCGGATTGCCGCCTTCTCTTGAAATCTAGGTCTCTGGACAGCCCTGTGAAATGCATTAGAAGCAGTCTGATTCACCATTCAATAGGCAACTATCACCCAGATTCCTTATCTAGCCTTACTCTCTGAGATGCCCTGGACTGAATCAGAACCTTTTTTACATACCGAACATGTGCTGAACTAGTAAATGATGGCTCCTTGTTCTGCCCCCAAATCTTCACATCAGCCATGTGGTGGGTAAGAAGAGACCAAGATGGCACTCAAAACCATGGAACCTTTGTTAGAGTGTAAGGTGGGGAGAACTATCTGTTCTCTTTTGGTGAATTGAAGTGAAAGAAAATTTCCAGTGAATTTACCCAGAGTATCTTTGAATATGCCTCTTATTTCCACCCCAGGATCCCTTACTAAGTGTTCTTGATCCACGAGATGAATTGGAGAAGGAAGACGGGAAGGTGGAAGCCGAAGCAGTGTACGAGACCAATTGCCACTGGGAAGGATGCACCAAAGAGTTTGACACTCAGGAACAGCTTGTGCATGTGAGTTGACAGGGTAACAAGGGGTAACAAGCCCCTGTCCCTATATTCTTCTTGAAATGTATCTCAGAAAGAGGCCTTTTGTATAGATTTCTGGCAAGATGGCAGGATGAGTACAGTGGTACCTTGGTACTCAACTGCTTTGAAACTCATCGAATTTGGTACTCAATGCATTTTGACACGGATATTTTGTCCCGGTGCTCTTTGTTTGTTTGGTACTCAACTCACAAACTTGTCAGTGTTGGCTGACTTGTGACTCACTAGCAATGGCAATAGCACTTAGACTTATATACCGCTTTACATTGCTTTACAGCCCTCTCTAAGCGGTTTACAGAGTCAGCATATTACCCCCAACAATTTCGGTTCTCATTTTACCCACCTCGGAAGGATGGAAGGCTGAGTCAACCTTGAGACGGTGAGACTCGAACTGATCAACTACTGGCAGCCGGTAGTCAGCAGAAGTAGCCTGCAGTGCTGCACTCTAGCCACTGCGTCACTACCTTATTCCTTATGGGAAAAATGTGTTTGGTACTCATCGCGCCTCTCGGAACCAATTAACAATGCATACTGAGGTACCACTGTATTAACAATCAGTAATAATAGAGAATTCTGTTGGCAATCCTGCCGTCATATGGTTGTGACTACTGCAACATTCATTTGCCTGAGAAAGTGACATCAAAGTGGGTCTCCTGGGTCTGCTGCATAAGTCTAGATGGCTTTAACGGGGGAATTATGATGAAGGCATTGAGCATATTCACAGAATTATAGTATGCTTAATACACCAATTGATGTTTATGGTGTGAGTTGGCCCTGTGTTATGTTCCTCATCTCTATTCAAAGCTAAGAGGTAGTTAAAGATCCTAAAAATCTTTCATATGTGTGAAAAATTGTCACTTCTTTCTAGGTGCTAAGAATGATATTTTTATTAATACATAAGATCACACAAGTTTGTCACATCTGTGCTCTTTATTTCTATTAAGACTTACATGCAGCCATGCCATTTTTCCCTCACAACAGTCCTACAAAATAGATTAGATTAAGAAATATTTTACTTTTCCAAGGAGCTTCATAACTGAGCAGATAAATATTAGGAGTTAGAAATGTCTAATATGATTTAAAAGCCAGACTTTTATCATTTTCTTTTATTAATCACCTTCCCAACAGTTCTGTAAGCCACATACCACAATGCAACCAACAAGCGAAAAAGACAAAACAAAGAATGTTTTAAAATATTCAGTACATTAACCCAGAAAGGGTTAATACTTTACAGTAAAAGGGATACAAGAATCATACTGGTATGTGTACTGAAATGTTGAATTACATGTGTATAAAGCAAAAGGTCTTTTTTAAATAATTTAATTTAATCTCCCTAGTTTGCAGTCCTATGTATAATGGATGGACTCTAAAACAACTTCTCCTATTCTCCTGAAATCGGGTGAATTCTGAAATAGTCACTGCCACTTAATTCTGGTCTCTGTGCTTCTTTTTCTTCTCTAACATCGCAGCATATTAACAATGAGCATATCCATGGGGAAAAGAAGGAATTTGTGTGCCACTGGCACGACTGCTCACGGGAACAACGACCCTTCAAGGCTCAGTACATGCTGGTCGTCCACATGAGGCGCCATACAGGAGAAAAACCTCATAAGTGCACAGTAAGTAGGGCAAGCACAAACAGCTGTCATCTGAGCTGACTGGCGTACCTAAAAAGAGAGGCAGGGATGTCTGGAGCACGGGTACTGCAAGCAGTCTCTACCATGCAGTGAACCTCTGTCCTTGCTTTTATTTTACAGTTTGAAGGCTGCAATAAGGCCTACTCACGGCTGGAGAACCTCAAGACCCACTTGCGTTCCCATACTGGTGAGAAGCCTTACGTTTGCGAGCACGAAGGCTGCAATAAAGCTTTCTCTAACGCTTCTGACAGGGCCAAGCACCAAAACCGGACACATTCCAATGAGGTATGGACAACTGCTTGAGGTAAGCCTTGACTTTAAGGCCTGAGGTAGACGGGCTCCCAAAAGGAGGCCCACACTTTGGTATTGGGTGTATATTACCTTGCCATACAAAAAAAAAAAAAAATAATTAAAAAAAAATGGTGAAGAAGATTCTCTGCCCCGAAGGTATCTGTACCCTAATGACCTGTCTGTCTTCTGGCAGAAACCCTACGTCTGTAAGATCCCCGGCTGTACCAAACGCTACACCGATCCCAGCTCACTGCGGAAACATGTCAAGACAGTACATGGGCCAGATGCTCATGTCACCAAGAAGCACCGTGGAGACACTGTACCCACCAGTCGGATTCTGGCTCTCCATGGTGACATGAAGCAGGAGAAAGATAGTGAGGTCAGGAAGGAAGAGGGCAAACTCATGGTACCTGATTCTAATTTGGTGAGCAGCAGCATGGGGTGGAAATGGAGAGAAGGGTGGGAGAAGAGGACATTGGACTGCAAGGGGTGTTTGATGGGCAGGTTGGGCCGATACTGAGGTCGCATTTAGGGGCAGGCTTTCATGAATTCTGGGAACACACCAAAGGACAATTCCCACACCATTGACTCTTAGTATGTATTTTTTGCAGCAAAAACAAAGATGTGTGAAATGTTCTTGAATGAACATGTGCACATATGGAAAGCAGATCTGGAGACAAGAAAGGGAAATCAAAGTACTTTGTTCTCCACATCTGAACTGTGTATGCTCAGAAATTGGTACTGCGTCATCCCCAAAATCTTTTTTTATTGTGTTCAGTAAAAACACAGGTTAATCCTTATGGCTACAAAGGGGAAAGGGGCTTGAAAGTAGACCTTGTGCCACTTCAACAGTCAGAGAAATTTAAATCAGATTTCTTTTAATCGGGGTGTAACAGCTGAGACTTGTTGCCATGTGGCAAACGCCTGCAGTTAATGGAAGCAGAATTTGTGGTGCGAAACATTCACACGCACCCAAAGCTGCACAGTTCACCAATTTTAATTTTTCTATATGCAGAACTCAGATTAGTTTGCCTTGGAATTTTTATTTAAATCTGACAGTTTTAGCGCAACTATAAATCCTTGGGCATCAGTGTGTTATGTTACCCTTGTCACAAGTGCACTTATCTCCAAAGAGAGGAGAGAGAAAATTGGTTTTAAACTGCAGAATAAGATGAGATCATCTCAAAGATTAGCTTCAAGATCAAACAATAAGCAATGCTGAAACCGGCAGCCGTCTTATGTATTCAGTAGCAGCTGTCCATCAAGACTGACACTGAGCCTCCTTTTTCACATAACTTTGGCTTGCCGCCCAAGGCACACCTTAAGGAGGAATGTGAAATAGTTAGCACAGAAAGCAAACTTGAGTTGAAACCATCACTTCAGTAAGATGCTTCTGTATTTCCACCTCCACCCAGAAGCCGCAGCCCAGCCCTGGGGGTCAATCGTCCTGCAGCAGCGAACGCTCCCCTTTGGGCAGTGCTAATAATAACGACAGTGGTGTGGAGATGAACGCAAACACGGGGGGAAGCTTAGAGGACTTGTCCGTGTTGGAGGAACCATCTGAGCCCATGGGAACCACTGGGCTCTCAGCACTGCACAAGCTGGAGAACCTGCGCATTGACAAACTCAAGCAGCTGCGTAAGCCCCTCTCAATGAAAGGGGTCAAGCTTCCTTCCATCTCCGGGGCAGGTAAGCTGGGAAAGTTTGAAACCTCCACTGCCACTAGAAGGCAATAAAATGAACTGCATCATTGACTACATGGCTATTCAAGAAGGCAGTGGGGGAGCTGGGATTGCTTTTCTTGGAGACCTTTTTAGGAGGGAAGCAAAAGCTATCTTCCAAGCATGGTGCCCCCACTATTGTCCCTAAATTTTGCCTCCTTCTCCCAATCCTTTTGTTTGTAAAAATCACTTGGAACAAGTAAACCTTACAGGAGATTCTGAATCTATTAATTTGTGTTGATTTATGTCCTTGCCTCCAAACCAGTAAAGAGATTCTTTGTGGGGTCCAATCCCGTAAAACAGTTGAGCAGTTGTTCAGAACCAAGATCCAATGCTGAGCAGGTTTTGGACGAGTTTAAACCAGAGAAGTCGTGATGCAGTGGGGAGGAGAGAGAGAGAGAGAGAGGGAGGGAGATGATCCGCTCTGCTTATTGATACATCTTTGGAATTTATTTTAAAAATAGCAAAACAGATGGTCTGCGTTCTCTGTCCTTTTAATTGCTTGCTTTGGTGTTTTTTTTTTGCAGGTCCTGCAAGAGAGATGCCTGGCTTATGCGGGGGGCCCTCTGCAGCAGCTTCTCACCGGCGTGTTATGGAGCTCTCATCCAGCGACCTGCCTTCTCTAACCGTGGCAGGAGACCGACGAGGTAGCACTACCAGCACTGTCAGTTCAGCTTACACCGTCAGCCGTCGCTCTTCCATGGTATCGCCCTATCTGCCAGCCGGGGGAGCACCCAATGGATTAGGCCCACTGGACATGTATGACCCCATATCCCCCGATGCCTCAAGACGCTCTAGTGAGGCCAGCCATTGCGGAGGACTTCCAGGGCTGGGTAACTTCACCCCAGCCCAGCAGTACCGCCTCAAGGCCAAATATGCCGCAGCAACTGGTGGGCCACCTCCTACCCCTCTCCCCCTCATGGACAGAGCCGCTCAGTCAAATCTCGTAGCGGATTATTCTAGCTCGTGCTTGCCTCCTTTTGTGCATGAGCACAGCACGAACGATTACCGTGGTTACAGCAGCACTGGCATTCTCCATCCCCACCTGAGCCACAGCGGCCGGCGAGCCAGCGACCCCACGCAGGCCGTGGCGGAAGCCCATCCGGTTCCACGAGTGCAAAGGTTTAAAAGCCTCAGCAACATGAGCCCGGCAAGTGTAGGGAGAGCCAGTGGACAAGTGACGGGGGGCACCGAGGCCAATCTTCCTCACCATCTCTTCTCCCCACGGCCACCAAGCATCAGCGAGAATGTTTTTTTGGAAGCTGCCGCTATGGAGAGCACCCTCCCGGCTGGGGAGCCGGAAGTGCTGGAAATGGAACCTTATCTGACCTACCAGGAGCGGAACTACCCGTACCAAGCAACGGCCATGGAGCTGCAGAGCAATCTCGCTCATCGAGGCACCTTGAAGCTGGTGGGTGACTTGCAGATGAGTCCAGTGACTCACGAGCAGCTAGAAGGTGGTTTTGAGCAACCAGACTACATCCAGTCTCAGTGCCAGATGAATGTGGCTTTCCACACTACACGGCAGTGGGACAGCCATAGTTCAGGGATAAATCCTGCTTCCCTCCCCGGCATGGGGCAGTGCCACTCCACCCAGTATCCAATCCCTGAGGCTAAGCCCATGGGAGCAGAGCCTGCCAATCATGGCCGACAGGGGACATTCCAGTTTGGCCAGGCACATATTAAAGCCGAGCAACAGTTCCAACCGGCCGCTGCTGCTCTTGCCTCCTGCCAAAGCATGAAGCAGGCATTATACAACCAGTCTCAACCAGTCTGTGGAGATGGTGGATATCAGCCCGAAAGCCAGCAGGGCTCTTGCTATGGCATGGGGCAGCCGCCAAGCAGGAGATCCCAGACCCCGATGTTGCAAGTCAAGGAGATGATGGTACGGAGTTATGTGCAATCACAGCAAGCACTGATGTGGGGGGAGCAGCCGGCCAGCAACGTTATGGATGGCGCAGAGAACGGGCCCAGCCAGCAACACCAGCCTTACCCTGGTGTAAAGTATCCAAGCTACCCTGCCAGGCCATCACCAGCTATGGAAAACAAAGCACTTTCAAGCCCCAACAGTCAGTGTTATAATCCAAGGATGATCCCACATCCACCTGGTGGACCAAAGCCACTGAACCGACAAAGCAATTTGAGCTATCAAGCTAGCTCTTCTTATGAAACCCCCGGTGATGGTGGCCCCCACAATATGATGCGCTTACCCCCTCTTCACGGTCCTGAAGAAACAGGCTTTCCCATCCCAATGCACGTGCCGCTGAGCAAAGCTTCTGGGCACAAGTTGATGAATACCCACCAGAGGCACCATCAGCCCCCCAGCTGTGTGGCTGAGGATCCCGGTGGGCCTTATGCTCCTGGGCTGGAGGCCCCTAAATCTGACTCTTTCTCTTATCTGCCAGAGGAGCAGGTGTCTAATAGTTTGGACACTCTGGACTTAGAAAACACCCACTTGGACTTCACCGCCATCCTTGATGACGCAGAGGCCCTTAGTCCTACCCCACCTGGGGGCCCGAGCAACATGGCGGTGGGGGATATGAATTCCATGCTGAACTCATTGGCAGGGGAGAACCAGTTCCTTAATACCCTTTCCTAGTATGTTTAGACACAGCTCTGATGACGAAGACTGCTATTTATCAGAATCAGCATAATACGAGAGACAAGCATGCCTCTTACTGAGCTGAACTCACTGGGGAGAGAGCTGATTCTAACTAGTAACCTCCAGGTTTCTTGGTACAAAATAGCATTTACTTTCTTATCCTTATACACCTTAGATAAGCTGATCTGCTGATCGGATGGGCTGAAAGATGGGCAGCTAATGGAAAAGGAAGTATGTTAATCCCAGTCCCTTAGTGAGAAAAACTCAGGACTACCTAGATTTTTATCTACGGTCATTCATCTCTTCTTCCCACTAAATCCCCTTTCCCAAAGGAAACCAGTATTTCTGATAAGCTTCCCAAGTGCCTCTTTTCAAATCTATTAAGAAACAAGAATGTTACAGTGCATTTCTTGCACAGTGCCTCAGAGCTTGTTGATAGGGTACCTTAAGTCTGTTATCGTATATATTTATAATAGACTGATATATTTATAAAAGCAAGCTTAGATACATACAGTGCTGCAAAAATGTGCGGAATTGTCACCTGTTCATACATCTTTCCTATAAAATACACAGAGGAAGAAAGAGATCTGGAAGAACAGTATATTAAAACTGCCCCTGTTGCCAAATGGAGTCTTTTTAAGCATGATTGTAGAACCCTCCCAGATACTGTAATATACATTGTACCTTCCTTGGCTATTGACCACACTGGTCTGGGCTAATGAGTCCAGCAACATCTGGAGGACGAGAATTGTCCCACCCTTGGAAGTTGCTGAGTCTCAGATCGTATCCTAATACATAATATGCCATGTTCAGCTCCATTCCCACATTTCAGCTCCCAATTTGCAAAGCTAGCAAAAATTAACGTGGCATTTCTAAGTACCACCAATTTAAGCAAAAGTTAACCTGGCATTTCTAAGTACCACCAATTTATCTTTTGGCATAAGCTCTCACCCTATAATTACTACCATTATAAAACCCGCAATATAAAATAAAAGTACAATGCTAGGAAGGTGCTCGTATTCTGTTGTCCTGCCGGAACTCTTTGCCTTAATTATTTTTGCCCACCTACGTTTCAAGCATGCCTCTCCCCCTCCTCTTATGGCACCTGGCCCCACTGCAACAAAGATCCCCTTTGCACTGTGTTGTAGATTTAAGGGCCCCTACCCAGCTCTAGTCACGTGTATGACTTGCTCAGTTGGAATGTGGTTGAGGATGTATGGAAAATTTATGCTCATGATTCCATACAGAGAGGAGTTCCATGTGTGTATTTTCTGAGGGCTGGGATAAAGATGTTTTAGAAGTGTGTTTGAAAAAAAAAGATGGTCATGTGGGAGGCATATGTTTGCAAATGCAGCCTTCATACAGATACATTCCTCAGGGAACTGGATGTTGCCGTGGTGCCCTTTCATCGTGAAAAGATTTGTAATGCCACATATTGGGGAACAATGAGAAACTAGGCAAAAAGAGAAACCACAAGCTTATGCTCCACTTGCCACGCAGTAATAAACTCATATCCGTTGCAGAAGACTAAATGGAAAGTTGGACAAATTGGCACGTTAAGAATAAAATGTCTATGGAACAAAAGAATTGGTAAGAGAAAATAAACAACCAACACGCAGTTCACTTATTAGCCCAGCCTACAGGTAAATTCCTCTTGATCCCAAATAAACTAGGGCTGGTTGACACAAGCATATGCACCACTGGATTTCATAATACCTTTTATGATTTCAACCTGAAGTGGTACCACAGCAATTCATTGTGTTTGAAGCCATTTCTGAGCTCTTCGACTTAAAGCTGTAATTGCCTGATCATATATGCAAGCCTCAGCTTTATACGTACTTGAAAATCAATTTACATGCCTTAGATTCTGGCAAAATATCCCATCCACTTGGCTGCTGAAAGTAGAAATTTGGCCACAAGGGCACTACTAGGTTGTCCTTAATTTGAAAACCGTGAAAGAGAAACTGAACAAATCATTACAATAAAGAATATCCGAATACTGTGTTAAAGATAGCAATAGCACTTAGGCTTACATACTGCTTCACAGTGCTTTACAACCCTCTCTAAGCGGTTTACAGAGTCAGCCTATGGCCCCTAACAATCTGGGTCCTCATTTTACCCATCTCGGAAGGATGGAAGGATGAGTCAACCTTTAGAGGTCAGAATCAAACTCCAGGCTGTGGGTAGAGTTAGCTGCAATACTGCATTTTAACCACTGTGCCACCACAGCTGTGATATCAGGGAATCCCCGGAGACATTCAGTATGCAACTCCATCATGTGTTGACTATATACAGTAAATAGTCTACCTTTGAATTTGTAAACGGAGTCAATAGTTTCATATTTGCTGATTGAAAATATAACTTTGATATGCTTTTTAAAATATTTTTGCCAAACTCTAAATAAAAATAAAATAAACTGGCCTAGAGGTTGGAGAAGCAATACTGCAGCACATATCCTCTCAGACCATAAAGGCAGTCGGTAGAATTAGCCTGCAATGCTGCATTCTAACAACTGCGTCACCACGATCCAAGATAGTGTTTCCCTCTGTACACTGGAGAACAATCGGCCCTATGCTTTTAAAGTCCCAATTCACCCTGTCAGTTCTCTCCACATGCACCCGCCCAGTCTGAAGGAAACTTTGAAGAAAGGCAACTCCCGCAATGTTAATGGTGTTGTGAAAAGGAAACTCTCCCTACTGCTTCTTCTACAAAGGTCTTTTAGTTGCATGTTGATAACTTCAAATCTGGAGCACTTGAAAAGCACTTGAAACTCTTCATATATGAATTTATGTTAGGTCAGATAAGACTTATCCAGCCTATTCTCTGCTTGCAATCGCCCAGGAAGTAAAGCGACACGAGAGCCAAGAACATAATTTTGAAGTTTACTGTGGTCTGTCAGCAAACTTAGTTCTTGCCCTCCTGGTTTTTCCCCAAGTCCATATATAAGCAGATTGGGCAACGTGAAGTGTACTGAGGCAAACGGTAAGAAAGCAGAATCATAACTTTAAAAGTTTAATGGGGAATCTCACTGTCTGGTGCTTAGAAGCTCACCCCTACTCTGCTTAACTAGCCTTGGAGGTTTTTTAGTAATATTCCAAAAATCTGTTGAACTAAAATGACAGAGAAAGAAAGACCACACACAAGCAATGGGAAAAAGTGAATATATAAACAAAGGCCAATAATACATCTGTTTTCAAGCCATCATCAGTTCTTGTAACTGCACTGATTACCTCTATCCTTATATTCCTGCTGTTTGCTTGTTTCCAAGTAAAAGATAAGGGTTCCCCTTTAAAGCATCCTCAGCAGAACACAGCAAGCTATTTTGTACCAAAGCTGAACCTTGGACTGACTGGCTCAGAATTGTCCATGTGCTGATGGGAGCTCATCAGGTTTTCTGACTGGAGACCTAGATGACATGTTAAGGGCTGATTCACTAAGTTATGCCTTTCCCATTGAGGCAACATCTTCTCATAGTTCCACCTATGAACTCTCCTCATGCCCCTCACCTCAGCATTTTCCTCATAGCAAAAATATAAAACTCAGCCTAAGAAACCAAAGAATATTCCTTGCCTCTGTTTTAGCTTTCCTTTTGTATCTTTCTGTTATACTTTAGCCTAGATGTCAAACCAGTGCCTGCCTCTCCTTGGTGATTATCATCTATGGGAAGGGATAAAGGGAAGTATTAAAGCAGGGGAACAAATTCTAGGCGTATCACGATGATATGTATTTTGATAGTTTGTACATAGTATGTGTGCGAATATTTTTTACCTATAAATCTTTTTCTGTCTCTCTCTTTTTTAGAGGAAAAAAAAGCACCAATAAAAGGTTAATAAAACATATTTCCTCAGGAAAAAAGTGAAACCAAAGCTATATTCCTTTATTTAAATATAGCAAACCACTCAAGACACCGAGGGTCATCAACTAAGCCTTCATTTTGGTAAATGGCTTCTTTGGTCCCCCAAACTTTTCACTTATCTCTAAAGCCATGGAAGCAAACTACCAGTTCTCAGGCAATTTTCACTATAATTTCAGTGGAAGGAAACAATCCAAGAATACAATGGGAAGAAAAGGGATAACCTATTTCTAGCACTTATCAGACATATCATTGCAATTTTTCTGGGCCAAGGTATAGAAGTGGTTTGTCATTGCTTTCTTCCAGAATGGTCTTTTGATTTTCCAGTCTAGCTTACAGCTGTAGCATTTTCTAATGAGTTTCCATCCAAATATTAACCAGATCTAAGCCTGCTTAGCTTCTGAGTCTAGACATGTACAGTAATGTAATCCTATTCTCACTATGCAATGCATTGTTGGCAATTGAGGTTTTTTTCATTACATTGATCAGATATGAATCTAATCGTTATATTGATTTGAGTCACACCCAGTGATCCTTTTCATCAAAGAACCAAAATGATTTTCCCTGTTGGCATCACAACCAAGTGCATATTACATCACTGCACATATCAACTTCTTGTTGACACGAAGACCAGCTCAGCACTATACAAATTTCTAGTGAAAATCAAAACCAGTTTTTCAGGGTATTGACTGGCTGGGTCCTTCATCGCCCAGCCAATATGAATTTCCTAACCTTGTTTGGAGAAGTAAATGGATTATATGCCTACTGTGAAAACACTGAGTGAACCGCCCTAGTAGTTCAGGGCTAATGTAACCCGTCCATATACACGCTGTTTTTGTTCTGAATACAGCACAATGGCCAAGAACGGCTTAAGGAAGCTGCTGGTGAGAGACCTCTTTAAAACACTGAGAAAAATGTGGGAAAAAACTGCATCTGAAGTCTCTAGCCAATTTTCCCCTTGTCCCAATGGTGTATTTGTTAAGATGTAGGCAGCTGGTTATGCTTCCTAAGGAGCTTGTACAACTGAATTATGATCAAGAAGATTTACATGTAAAGCTGAAAAGATGCTAAGAGATCAAATCTTATCATCTTTTCAGAGCCATATGTGAAACCGTTAAAAAAAGAAAGAAACCTTTCCCCTTAAGGCCAGCAATTTCCTCATTTCATTAATTTAGGTCGACCTGTCTCAACTTTTGCTGGCTGGGGAAATCTGGGAGTCCCCATATCATAAAATTGCCAAGGCTGAAAAATACTGGTGTAAATCATGGAACTCCTGTGATGAATTTTTTTTGAGCTCGGTTCTAACACGAATCAGATTTTTCAAGGTTCATTATCTGAGATGGAGAGATGCGATGATTTGGGAAAACTAAAGAGGGTTATGCATGAGATTCAGGTTGAGGGAATATGCTTGTTTTATTACTTTTTTCCCTTTTTTCCCACTCAGTTGTGTTCGATTCTTGAGGATAAATTGATGGTACCCATCAATTAACAGCTAAACAGCTGGCAAGAATTAAACAGTTTTTGTGAACAGATGGAGAAACGCTTCTTCTTGTTTGGACATTCATGAAATTGTTAAGGGCATGAAAGATTTGCTAGGAAAAAAACAACAGCAAATTTTCCCTAATTCATCCCAATATACACCTAAAAGATAAATGAGATCCCTGAAAGGTGAAGTTCAGACACAAACAATACAGAAGAAAAGGATAATCTGGCAATATTTTTATTACTGAATGCTTTCCTTGGCCAATCACAAATCTGAGAAACAGGTCACATGTGGGGTGAGCCAGAGAATTCAGTCATATTTCTTTCTTTTCAAACCAGTTCTAAACCATCATTTTGTAAAGGAACTGGCGCCTTGACATCAGACAGGAGACTAAACCTAGGGTACTAGGCTGGTCAGTTCATCTGGTGAGAGTCTTTCCCCTCCAGCACAGAATGCCCAATGATTGATGGCATAAAAGTGTTCTATCCTTTATAGATTTGTCTGGATTGGAATCCATCTAAACAGGTCTTGCTCACTGTTTAAATTCAAAGTGCTTTCAGTCATATAATTTCTCTTAGATTAATAAACCAGTGGTTTATTAGGTATGAATATGACATCATTTTGCTAAGGTATACCAGATAAAAAATTGACCAATTTAAAAAAAAAATCTCGGAGAAGGAGGATGCAGATATCTATCTTTCTTAATAAAATATATTTTCTGAAGAGGATGGTAACCTATGCTGCTGTGATTGGTGCAGAGAGTTTCACAGCACCAATGCTTGTTTCAGAAACAGATTGTGATCCCATATGTCTTGAGAATAATCCATTTTTTTAAAAAAAAAACTATCAACAAAGTCATTCGGCATCTGTCCTGAAGATGCTAGCAAATTCGATAAGAAGCAACTCTACCACCTGATTCTGGTACACCATGTCCTCTATCAGGCTGGCTACATCTCGCTCATGTCGCAACAGCGTTGGCCCAAAAACAATGCCAATGTTCTGAGTTGTCATCCGGTTGATATCTGAGTGAGCCATCACCCTGAATGGGGGAAAAAACGCTGTAATGAGAACATCATACTATTTTGGTCCTGTTCGATGCATCCATTGCTAAAGTAGACAGGCAGATTTAATTGAGATTTCATTTCTAAAACAAAACATGCTGAAAATCACTTTCATTGACCTGTAATCCATTTGATTGGCTAAATAACCAATCAAAAACACAATTAGGGCAACAAATCATAAGACAAAGAAGACAAAGTGTGTGGAATAACTTCTTCCACAAAGCAACCTTTGGATATCCTGTAATTTCTATTTCCATATTCCCAAAGTTAGCTCCAGGATCAAATTTACAGCCAGTTCCTCAACCATCCATGTAAGGCAATGTCTTCTATTTAAGTTCCCTTTCAGAAGGCAAAATATGAGGTTCTATATGACATCTGATGCACCGCCTCATTTCCAGGAGATGTTAACCCAAATATTCAAGTCAGCTTTCCTACCAGATTCTCATGGTTCTGTATGAAGTTGGGGAATCCATTGCAACTGAGGTTAGGAGGAGATGAGACTGCCTGGAACAACTTCTCTAAATGGTGTCCAAGATCAGTGGCACTATGTAAAGC
>JANHFL010001724.1:411492-424281 GCA_032468155.1 Oxyrhabdium leporinum | reverse complement strand
AAGGAAGGAAGGAAGGAAGGAAGGAAGGAAGGAAGGAAGGAAGGAAGGAAGGAAGGAAGGAAGGAAGGAAATCAAGCTTGTTAAGCACAATTTTTATCTTTAAAAAAATACACCCATTAATTCTTGTGATAATGGACATTTGCTAACCAAGTTAACAAGATTTACGTATTTATATTTTAACTACTTAAGTTTTTGAGAAAATGTATTTAGTTAGACAGCAATGGCCACCAAGGTGAAATGGCAAGATTACATCTTTTTTTAAACTATTGCTTATATATGATCTCGGTATAAATGCATGATCTTGAAATGATTGCTGTACTCATTGGTGCAGTTGAACTCAATCTTTTTATTTAATAATTATATTATGATATTTTATAGATAAAGGCTTCATGGTGGCAACTAAAGCCAAATAAGAATATGGGATTTTTTTTCTTCCAAAAAGTGCCAGGTATAGTTTCTAAGCCAATAGGACAGGGAAGTATATAATAAAACACTTTCCCCTGGATTGCAGCCAACTTTGCAGGACCACAATAAATTGTTCCCATCAGATCTAGTTCTGATGTCTCTAAATGTGATATTTGAACACAGTGCTGTCCATGTTGAGCAAACATGGCTGAATTGAGTTGAGGCTAGTTATTATTACTGCAGTCGCCACCTTATCACAGTTTCCCTTTAAAACCCAAAGTGAATTAAAAAAACAGCCAGTTCATGAGCACTGTAGATTGAACATATGTCAAGCAGTCTCTTTATTTTTTCAAATAATGGGTTGTGTATTTAATAGGCATGTCTTATCATTTATATCATAATTAATAATGGGCAAATTGGATATTGGCTCATACTGAACTGTGCTGCCTCTAATCCTAAGAGATTAGATTGTTCCATTATAGACATCTCCTGCCAATTATGTCTACATCATGGAGGTAGCAAGACAGATGGCTGCACAAATAATAATAGTGTCCATCTACTCAATCCAATTCATACCAATTAATCTTTTTATCAGGAACATTTTTCAACATTCTCCTGCCATTCAGAAAATTTAATGTGTTCCCATAGAAACCAATTACTATTACTTTAGTGTCATGACATTCATCTGAAGAAGAGTGATTATCAGCTCTTCTTTTTCCTAGATCTACAAGAAGGTTTAACAATCTTTCTAAATCTTTACATTTGGTTAAATGCTCAAATTGTTTCTAAGAGCAAGTATGTAGCATTTTTAATATATTTACTTCATTCTGTAGAGAATGTGATAATTTAGTTGATAATATTACTAATCTTTCAAATAAGTAATCATCTCTTCAGAGATCTATTTGTTCTTAGATATGGGTTCAAGCACAGAATATTTGGGCAATAGACTCAGCAAAGCCTTTCAGACAAGCCCATAAGTTACAAGTTCACTGTGATCCTCCAGTTGTATGCTTTCTTCATTATTGGCCACACTGGTAAACTGCTGGGAGCTGTAGTTCAACAATGTCTTGAAGGTTGCAGACTTCCCATAACTGATTAATGAGAATAGCTCCACCTACAGTATTGCAAAATTTGGAGAAGCTCTCAAGAACAGGAGAATTCTGGAGACCTCCTGCATCCCCTGAGAATTCTCTGGATCTGGATTAGACTTCATAACATACCCCAAACTTTTGTAAATCCAGGTAGAATATAAAACCAGGTAATTTTCCTTATAAATTATAAATTATAAAATGAATTATAACTATATATTAATTCTACATTTGTAAAGGATGTCAGGGTAATGATGATTTAATAGCTGACCAGCTGCTGTAATGTTGTAATACTGTAATGTTGTAATAATGATGCAATGGTAGCAATGAGTCAGCAGGGATATTTGACTGCTACCACTTTAAGAGGCTGTAATATAAGTGAGACCCTGTGAGGGCTTATCTCTCTCTCCATTTGTGCTTCCATGGTGTAGCTGATTACTGATTGCTGTTTGTTCAAGGCCAGTATCAAAGTACTTGTATGTATATATGCTTTTAGGGATAAAAATCACTATATGTAAATACAAACCTGTGTGCTGTATTTGCTCTTGGGTTGTCTCCCCTAGTCACACTGTGTGCACTCTGACACTTATGAAGTGAGTAGATTATAGTTTTTAGGAAACAAATACTTGAAGGGAATAATTGGTACCCCTAAACAGTGCCTGGATGAGGAAGAACAAGTTAAAATTAATTCTAGACAGCATGGAGGTGTTATATGAAAACAGGAAACTCAACTCAGGTAAATGGTTTCTCTTAGTTGGTGTACATTCAGGCTGTCCCCTGAAGCAGCAGATTCATGAACTGGAAGTGCTCCTTGATCCTCAGTTGTTATTCGATTTGCATATGACAGTTTTGTCTATTATGCTGTGGGAAGCCACACACACCCCTTCTAGAAGAATGAAATATTTTGAAGAATATTAAAAAAAAGGCAGAATATTGTATTTCCCTAAGTGAGAAGTGGAGAAACATGCTCTTAAAAAACAGAAAGCAGACTCGGTCTCCCTGTCCCCAAGCAGAAACTGAGGAGGCAGCTTTTAGAAATGCAGATTTGGTAATCCATTCAAGACAGAATATTTTGAAACAAAGGCAGAATGGTAGGATTAGAAGCAGCCCCTCACCCAAGATCCAACACAATACAAAAATCATTAAACATAATAGGAATTGCCCAACTCCCTTTCAGAGCACAAGCCCCTTCACTGCAGTTCAAACTTCACCTGAGAGCTCAGATAAACAATAAGCCAGAGGCTGACCAGAATAGCACCTAGGATTTGCAATTCCTCTTTTGCCTATAGAGCCAGCTATGACCCCTACATGACCCCATAGGAATCTGACAACAGCCAATAGAATATTAAAGGACATGTTCTTACACAAGAACAGGAAGCTCAAATACAAAGTCCAAATAAGGTATAAAACCCACCCACTCTCAACTTCATTTTGTGAGCTGCACCAGAACCACAAACACTGGTGGTTCTTCTTCATCGATAAACTTTACTTTCCAATCAGCCTCTATATTTCCAGTGTCTTTCTCCCAGCTTGGATCTCAGCCAGATGGATATTTCTTCCCAACAATTCATAACTTTGGTTTTTCTAATCTGGTCTACCTGTAAGGGCTGATAGTCCCTCCCTCCCTCCCCACCTTCTCTCCTCTCTTATGCAGTACACTATAACAGCTATTTAAAGTATAGGGCTATTAACGCCAGTACTTAAAATTACACACCTATATGCACTAGTGGCTGCTGTCCTGCCCTCTCCTTCATGTGCACCCCTGCTTTCACCCCAGTTGGATATAACCCTTCCATTTTGCAAACCCTTGGAGCAAAGACATCTGTTTTGTCCTCCAAAACTTGCCATCCCAGTGGATCGCCTCATGGCCATGCCTTACCTTGTGAGGCCATGTCTCTGGCAACATAAAGGATTTGGCATAGCCCAGCTTTTTGTGGAGACGTTGAGCCACAGGCTGCTCCCCGCTCACTCTGTCTTCCGTTTGGTCCAGGTTGTCTCCTGAAGTAGGATCTGCTGGAGCTGAGAGATCATTTCCCTCTATCTGCACCAAGCTCTGGCAAAACAAAATCACAGAAAAAAGGAGGGGAAGGGAGAGAGGAGAGAGAAAGGACATGAGGCAGGCATGAGCCCAACTATGGCTACCCTTCCCTGTTCTGGCTCTCACCAATTTGATCCACAGCCACCTATTTCTTTCAAACATGGGCCTCAATTCCTTCAATCTGACCCACAGCTGATGATATAGGCAGATCCTTCAGGTGCATGGGGATGTGACACGGGGATATTGGGAAGTGAGATGGGAAGGGATTTACTGTACAGGCTAGCTGGCAACCACATGCCCTCTGTTCTGACATAGCACACAATTATTTCTCATTATAGAAGTTTCTCAGGCATCTGGCTGGTGGCCCAAAATGGAATTCTGGCTTAAAGTACCAGAGAGCAATCAAACTCCAAAGGAAGTCTCTAGAAGAGATATATTAGTGGCAGGCGTCTGTCCATAGTTGAGCCATCTCAGGGCTTGATTTACAGACTGGGAATATTCTCCAACCCCAGCAATAATGCTGTCAAATCCACTCCAGAACATTTTCCCCAAAATCAGCAATGCTGAATCATTTCAAAACACAATACGTGAAGCAAGATATGTGCCTATCATTCTTTCAAGAGCCTAATGCTACCTAGCTGGACTTCTGAATCACAGAACTGAACTGTAACTGCCATATCTATGTAAGCTCCTGACCTATTTTGCATACAACCCAAAAATGAGTTGATCCCTGTTCTTCAGAGCATCAACCACACACATCCCTCACTTTGATAACGCTTCCATTCTACAACGTAAATATTTTTTCTTTCTTTCCACTCTCCCAACAGCATCAAGAAGTACATTAGCCTGAGAAAATGGTTACAACTGGCTCAAATTCACTTAACACCTGAATGAAGATTTGTTGAATAAAGTTCTCATTGAAACACTTTTAACATGCCAGATTCTAGGCCATTTTTATCATTCTTATACCAGCAGTTCATACATTGATTGGGTTTAGACAAGGTTGAATCGTAAGCCATCTTTTACAAACCATCATGGCTAAATCAAAAACGCTAAACCATAGCCAAATAAGTGTCTATGGAGATTCTCAGTCATCCAGATCATAGTTGTCCCAAAAGTGCTTTTTCAAGAGGCAATTGGACTTTCTAGTTTTTCTTTGAAGACAGAGCTGAAGAAACTTCTTGGATAAGAAGCAAAACATCTTCAAAGAAAAAACAGAAAGTCCAGTTGCCTCTTGAAAAAGCACTTTTGGGATAGCCAGATAAGTCACATTATTAGCACAATGTATGACCTCTTCCTTAGGAATGCCAATACACCTGAATTAGATTTTTGAAACATAAATCTCTGCTATTAAAACTATTTCCATCCTATCAAGTTACAGAGATCTCTTAGCTGGAGAAAATACTATTAGTATTAGCTCCAGGTATCTTAGTACATGGTACTCTTAATAATTAGTACAAATATTAATAATTAGTACAAATATTAGGTGTTACTAGCAAATTAATTACTTGACTATGAATTCTTATATAGCTAAACCACATTGTGCATACAAAAGAAGGAAGTATCAGTAAGCAAGAGGGTTTGCAGAAACACAAAAATAAGGGGGGAAAGGCTAAAAGATTTCCATTAAAAGTCAGTGTGATTCAGTGGCTATTGGATTAAGATGGGCATATCCAGGTTTACATTCACTCTTAGGTACAAAAAAGTCCCTGGGCCATTGAATCCTATACTTCTCACAGAGTTGCTGCTGTGAGGACAAAATTAAAGGAAATCATTCTTTACTGAGCTCTCTATTAGAGCAAGATATAAACAAAGAAAATAAATAAATAAGCTAGATGAATCCACCTGAAATTATTGCTTTCCACAGCCACAGAACATCGATTGCTTCATGGGGATGGAAGGAAATCAAGCAGATAGCAGAAAGAATAGAAAGGTGTACTGGGGAGAGGGGAATTATTGCCTGGGTTGCTCTACATATAAGATTTTCCCCCTCTTAAAACTTTTTAACAAAATATTTAGCTCATTTGGATCAAATCACATTACTAAAACAGACACTAGCAAGTGAAAAGTCATTTGATTGAAAGTATAGAGTCCAGGAAATCCTTGACTTACGACTGCAATTGAGCCCACAATTTTGGTTGTAAGTCATGACCGTTGTAAAGCAGGTCACCACAGGACTGTGCCTGATTTTATGACCCTTCTTGTGGTGATTGTTAAGTGAACACAGCACTTGTTAAGTGAACCCATTATTTGATATGGGGCTTTTTTGGTGGAAATAAACACCAGTTTCTGGGAAAAAAATGTTGTAACTCAGTCACATTTCAATGGGATGCTGCAAATGACTGTAAGTGTGGGCTGGTTGCCAAGCAACCATAATGCAATCATAAGACCACAGGGGATCCAAACATCGTAATTCTGAATCTAGGCCGTAGTAGCTTTTTCAGGGTCTGACAGAACTTTAAATGGTCACTAAGTGACCAATTGCAAGTCAAGGACTACCTCTAAATCAACTCAGTATTTGCCAACTAAAACACTTGCTGGGTAAAGACACAGACCAATCAAAAGAAAGGATTGGATTGCTGAGGCTAAGTAGCATGGATGTCCCCCCAACAATTTTAGCTTCTCACCATCTCTTGGCTCCTCCTTGGTGGCTTCCATGACTTTTCACCTGTGGCAGGCTTATAGTAGTAACTACGCAAGGAGCTGGAGTCTATGTGACGTTCCCAGGCCTCCAGAATCTGTAATGGTGGGCTGCGTGGGGTAGGAGGTGTTGTTGGTAACTGCTTCATCTCCTCCAGATTGTAATAAATTGGAGGCTTCTCCCCCAAGAGAGGTGGAGGAGTATCATCCAACATCTGCTAGAAAGAAGCAGGAAATCAATGAGAGTTGGACTTACCATAACATACTGTTCTCATCACTGGAAGATGGACCTGGTAGGAAAGGATTAACTCTACCACTTTTACTCAGAAGGTGTTGCTTAGGATCTCTTCCTGTCCTGTGGAAGAAACTTCATTCATTGAGTAACTACCGTATCTCTCGGGCCAATCTACTTCACAAGGTTGTTGTGAGGAAAAATGGAAGGAAGGAGCACTATATACACTGCCTTAAGTGCCTGAACAAATGGTGGGATTTAAATGAAAAACCTCTAACAAATACAGTAAATCAATAAATTCCACTGTGAACACAAGAACTTTCAATTAGTAGGGTATATGGAATGAGAAGAATAATGTGTAACGATCAGTACAAGGCAGTAAAGTAATTCTCTTCTTGATCCTTGGACTGCTTAGGGACTCTTAATCTTCTCTCTTTTCCTAAATAAGCAGAGACTGTAGCATTCTCATTCTGTTCTCTCTTGTTTGCAAACAGGCAAATTATATGGATGAATAGGAGCTAATAGATGGACTTCTCTAAGTGCCAGCAAATGGCTCCCTCTCCTCTCCATAGTTGGAACCATGTATAATTCTGCTCTGGAAAGAGCTTCATTTTTGGGATGGGGAAATACCTTTCTTGAATATCTTTTCTCTAGTGTCTGAGTTGCATAATGGATACACTAGGCAATCATGCCTCCCTTATCCTTTTCTAGGGGTTGTCACCCAGTGCAATACACCTCCACATCCACCATCCTCCAGTTCTTCCATCAGCCATCCCGTTGAGGGAATCTTGGGGGCTTGCTCGCCTTGTGGTCTGAGAGGATATGTGCTGTTGTGTTGCTTGTCCAACCTCTAGACCAGTTTATTTTATTTTTGCTTTAGCATATGGCAAAAATATTAAAAAGCATATCAAAATTACATTTTCAATGAGCAAATATGAAACTGTTTACTCTGTTTACAAATTTAGAGGTAGACTCTTTACTGCATATAGTCAATACATGATGGACTTGCGTATGGAAAATCTCTGGGGTTTCCCTGATATGAGAGCTGTGGTGGCACAGTGGTTAGAATGAGGTATTGCAGGCTAATTCTGCCGACTGCCCAGCAGTTGAATCCTGACCGGCTCAAGGTTGTCTCAGCCTTCCATCCTTCCAAGATTGGTAAAATGAGGACCCAGATTGTTGGGGGCATTAGGCTAACTCTGTAAACCACTTAGAGATCTGTAAAGCACTATGGAGCAGTCTATAAGTCTAAGTGCTATTGTTATTGCTATATGCGCTCAGAGGCACAAGGAAGAAACCTCCCTGAAGAGTACAGGAATCCTAAACTTGGGTGTCCCCTTGGCAATGGCACACAAAGTCACCTAATTCTTCCACAACTGTAGCCAGACAATCTCCTGGATTAAAACACATCACTTGGCATATAAAAGGACTTAATATATAAACGTTTAGGCCAGTGTTTCTTAACCTTGGCAGCTTTAAGATATGTGGGCTTCAACTCCCAGAATTCCCCAGCCATGTCAAGTTAGGCATTTTCTGAATTTTTGACCTGCCAAGCCTAATCTTTTCACCATCCTAGTCCAATGATGTAGCACTTTCAGGGATGGCTTTGTGTCAGCATGAGAGAGAGAGAGAGAGAGAGCAGAGTTTTGTGAGAGCAGAGTTTCTAGGGGCTTTTAGGACTGTTAATTCCATCTTGACTGCCTGTTCTGGCAGTTTCTGGCTGGATTTTGCTCTCCCAATGCTCCTCATGAAGAGGAAGAAGAATGCTTTTTTTCAATATGTCAAAGAGTCAGCACCAAAGGAGGGTAAGGATTTTCTCAGTGGCCTTCACCTCCCCCCCCCCACCCCCCGAAGCACTGCAGGCAAAATTACAGTCAATGCCACCACTTTCCTCCTCCATACTCTGCAATCTCTGGAGACCTAATCAAGCTCTTCCTGCATTTCCTAGGCTATTTTCCTGGCCCAGCATCACAGCGCTTTCAGGTGTGGCCTCCTGCCAGTATGCCAATCAAAATGGCATATGGTTACCACAAAGCACTTCATGCAGGATGGGGAAGAGCCCTGGTTTCGGTCTTCATCATTATTTTCTTTTATCTCCCAAGATTGAGCCACTGGTTCCTTTCTAGAGAGCAGAGCAGAAGGCTAAAGTGAGAGGCATTTCCTCTAGGGGAAAAGAAGATGCTTTAAGAGCTTTTCTATCAAAACCAGCTTCATCCGTGTAAAAGTGACTTTTACATAATAAAGAGCCAGACTTCCCCTCCCTGCAGGTTACAAGGAAGGATTAATGATATTTCAGGAATTTATGACATTTTATGGTGGGTCTCATAAAGACAGTGAGCCATATGAGCTTCAGAATAAACTGAGTAGATTACCTTGGTCATCAAAACATTTGATTATTCAAATGGGAGTGGGGGAAAGTCAAAACTGTTAAGAGAATCAAATTATAATTCTATAATTCTGCTGATCAATTCATCCACGTTCTAGCCTATCCTATTTAGCACTGGGGGGTTTTAAGCAGCCATGGTCACTTATTGTTTCAATTGTTTTTGTGGTTTAGTTGAGAACAGAGCAGAATGTTGAAATAGATAAATAAATATGCAGTCCTATATCACAGGTTGGGAATAAAAATTGATGCCACCAGATCAAAGAAGATTAGGATTACTGATTTAGAGATCAGAGTTACTTTCCAAGTTTGTTCCCATAGCCATTCCTAAGGTATATATTTATGTATGCACATAACATTTATGAAATATGTGTATCTTCACTGCATTTGCACTGTCACAGCACAATGTGACAAAAGAGTTGCTTTTAGTTGCATTTTAGAATCAGTACATGCAGTGAAATCACATCAGTTGATTCAGAATTTTAGATAGTCCTAGTTTTCATGACTTGAGACATGTAATGAAAGAACCAAGAGAAAGAGCAAGAATAGAATATTTACTCCAATCCCCACAAAATATCAATTCCCCCTAATTTAACGTGCCCTAAAAATTAAGCCAGATACTGGGTTTTACAAAGTTTTAGTGTTTGTAAATTGCTGTAAAGCTGTTGGAATCAGGAGTCTATAAATTCAGGAAACAAATACTAAGTAAAAATGTCTAGAAGGAATTCTAAACCACAGTGAATGATCAACTGCACAGAATAGCTTGTTTTGTGCCATTACAGTCAATTATGCTTTGTATGATAATAATCAGCATCTTTACGTTTTGCCTAAAGAAGTTGAAGGCACTACTGATATTAAAAGCTTTTAACATTCCCATCAGGAAGTAAACAAAGCAAAATAAGTGCCATAGATGTCTTAAAAAGAGATAGATATAGTTGGTTTGAGCCCTCCTCCAAATAGTCATTGGGATAACCAGAGAGAGGGTCAACAGTGCATACATAGACAAAAGGAGGCAGGGCCTCAATCATTGTGGTCACGCTAGACTTCTAAACCCGAAGATGGCAGAGAGCTACTCCTGTTTAAGAGATTGTAAGGATATAAAAACATAAGGAAAGACCTGCTCTTTGCTATTATTTTTTAAACTTTCAATCCCCAAATAACCTTACTGGGAATTGTGGGAACCGAAATCCACTACATCTGGAAGGTACAACCTTGTTAGGTTGGTTGTGGTACACTGTTAGATTTTGGTCAGGAAGACCTACATTTTATCCCACTACAGAATGAGGTACATCATTTTCTCACGTTCTCTACAATCTATTATTTTGAGGATAGAATCAGGTCACTTTTCAATTATGGAACAGGGACAGATTATTCCAAGTAACTATGTAAGAATTAATAAACAACATCCAGAGTCCAACCAGAGTGTAGCAGTTTAAACTTTTCATGCATGGATGGATGGATGGATGGATGGATGGATGACAGATAGACAGATACACAGATAGACAGATAAACAAAGATACATAATGACCAAGTTTCCTTCTAGCTTATCTTGTCTGAATAGGAAGAGCATGGCAGCTGTGAGTCTTTTCTTAGGTTGAGCCACAGCTGTTTTACCCTCTGCCCATGTAAACAATTTTCATAAAATCCTACTGACAGATGCATATAGCTCCAGCCAATTTTTCCCAGCTCCAGCCAATTCTTCTCAGCTCTACCCAGCTCCATACAGATTCCCTGCTAATACCTATCTATACAGTGCCCACTCCAGCTTAGTCACAGCTGTGGCTCCTTCTGTATGCTTGTCTATGTTCATTGCTCAAGAGGAAGTTGAAAATGGGTTGCTTCATGGCAGAAGTCCGGAAGAATATTGCTAGTGGTCCAGAGAGTTTCTTCCTCTTCCTCACTTTGTCTCAATTCTGATTGTGTCTTCTTCTAAAATCCACCTCTCAGAGATGACCCCCTTTATCCTACCTCAAGTCTTGAGGCCTTCAGAAGTTTTCTAGGACGCACCGATACCCCCACAGTCCGGTACTTACTTCCAGCGCCAGCTGTGCAGTTCAGGGGCGTGTGCAGAGGAGCTGGCCCTCCCACTAACTTCCCCCACATCCTGTGTGGGTGGCAGAGGCTACCACCCCTTCCAATCAAGGGAAAGACAAAGAGGAAATTGTGCAAGGTAGCAGGGCAGATGTTCAGATAAGCAGCTCTCACCCAAGCATCTGGTAGAATCTTGACAGAAGAAAAAATATGCCTGCAGCAGTCCACGGCAGTCAGAGACCATGAAGAACATATTACATAAGTCAGGATGGAAGGACTGGAACTTAATGCAGTGAAAGCTTACAGTTAAACAGCTTTAAAGGGGATATGAGTCAACTTTTCTGAGAAATTTGTCATTCTGGAGGTGTGTCATAAGGTTATATGAAGGCCTTGACTGAGAGTGACTTTGAAGAGTTTTCAAAAGTTTCACTTAATGTCTACGCTTGTACTGTGGATGCTTTCAAAATATTCTGCTTTCTTCTAATCTGGGTTGTATTATGGACAGTCAGATGATTCATTTCAAACACCCACAAAAATACAGTGGGACTTCTAAACCCTCATGTTGTGCTTTTCAACTCTTTCCAGAGAAGCAAAAGGACTGGGTCTTGTGATAATTTCAAGACTAACAGACTTTATGATAGGTTATATTCCTATGGACCACATCAGGAGTTTTCAAACTGTGGGTTGGGACATAAGCACCTGGGGTGGGATATGATCACAGATTTGCACAAGCAAAGTAGAAGCACTCTCAAAACTCACTGCTGGTTTTGCTCCTCATTTTGCTTGTGTAAATCTGCAGTGGGCATTTTTTGTAATGCAGAATCCCTTATCTCATCCTAATTCCACAGAAATGCCTTGAATGTTTAATAGATCATTTTTTTGCTGTTTTTATTTTTTAGTCCACCCTTTTTAATTTATTTATTATTAATTAAATTAATCTGCTGCCCATCTTGCCTAAAGGCAATCCTAGGCAGCTTATAATCAATAATTTTAGTTGTTCTGGAGATGGTCTTCCTGCTCATTCAAGAACTGAAGCAAAATATTACAGAGAGACCTTTTTTTAGAGGAGGAGGAGGAGGAGGAGGAGGAGGAGGAGGAGGAGGAGGAGGAAGCAAACATACCACTTGCAGCCAGTCTGAATTCTTACAGCATAGACCCTTGACACAAGGATAAGAATATAAGACCAGCCCTGCTGGACCAGGCTAAGATCCATCTTAATCCAGGGTTTTTGTTCCCTAGTGTAACCAACGAGCTGCCATTCAGAAACCTATCCATCTCTCACCATTGCTCCCCTGCAACTGCTGGATTGATGGCAGACCTTTCCCCACTTTCTCTCTGCTCTCCATCCATTCATCTTTTTGTTATCATATTGATGTATTTTCACTGAGTTCTTTTTCATTATTTACTTTATTGTTCTATTACTTTACTACTGTTCTGTTTTCATCTCTTCCTTTTTATTGTTGTAAGCTACCTAGAGTAGCCCCGAGACAATACAGATGGCAAAAATATTTAACAAATAAAGTAAGTAAATAAGCTGATACTTGGACACATGCTGGAACAAGAATTCTAGGAAGAAGCCAAGGGAAGTCAGTCAAATGATTTTAGGAACACCTAATATCAAAACCAGGTTCTACAGCTCTGAAGGTGAAGCCAATTTTTACTTCTGCTCACTTCCAGCATTTTTACCTAGGATAACTGGGGAACGTCCTGCTTGGCCATGGCCTACAACTGTAATTTAGTCTGAATAAATGACACAAAAGATTAAACAAACAATAGTTAAATTAATCTTGCTTAGAGCCACTGTGGCACAGTGATTAGAGTGCAGTACTGCAGGCTAGTTCTGCTGACTGCCGGCTGCCTGCAATTTGGCAGTTCGAATCTCACCAGGCTCAAGGTGACTCAGCCTTCCATCCTTCCAAGGTTGGTAAAATGAGGACCCAGATTGTTGGGGGCAATAGGCTGACTCTGTAAA
>JANHFL010001724.1:396797-406987 GCA_032468155.1 Oxyrhabdium leporinum | reverse complement strand
ATTAGAGAAACCATGCTGGTACATCTGGGAAAAACCTGAATCTGAAGTTCCAGGGTTTTTCCCGCCCAAAAGAAATTCAAGGATCTACCTTCCAGCCATACTCAAAGGTCACATGGCCCAATCCTCCTCCAGCTCCAACTTATGCTCTCCTCCTGGCACTCCTCTTCCAGGTGCCGGTTGATATGTTCTTGACTCTCTTGGGAAGAATTTTGTTGTGTCTATTACCCCCCTAAGCGTATGTGAAACTCCCCCTTCCCATTTTCCCAGGCACTAGATGTGGTAGCCGCAGAGGCCTTTACATTTATGGCTTCCAAGGCTGACACAGGGTAGGACATCCTGCCCTTCATCTCAGGTAGCAGAGTGTCTTGGATGGCTAGTGAGTGGTCTTCTTCTATGCCAATTTATAGGAAGGAAGCCAGAATGTACATTTTTGAAAATAACAGCCTCATGAGGAGTCTTGAATTGGTTTATAGCTTCTAAACATTACTCCCAACTGGCTTTCTACTATCAGTATAAGTAATGGGTGCACCTGAAATTGCAAAACTAGGTACAGGTACTCCTAGATGGTACTGGCAACTTGGTCATTAAACGAAGTGTTGCTAAGTGAAATTACTCCTATGCTTATGATCTTACTTCAACTTTCCTTTGCTTTACCGACCTTGTAAATGCAAGATCACAAAATTACTTTTTCAATACCATTGTAACCGGGAAAGGATGCTAAAGGAGGCAGTTGTTAAACAAGGAATGCATAGAAAGTGTCAGCAGGTTGTTGCATCTGGATGTCCTGATTTGGCTTTAAAGCTAAATGGGATTAGACCTAATGAGTATTTGGAAAATGAGCACATCAAATAATGGCACGATAGACTGGAAGATTAAAAAAAAAAAAAAACCACCACCACCTGGCAGTGGGAAATGTCTTTCTTAAACCTATCAAGGAAATGGATACATCTACATAGTCACAAAGAATTGAGTTCAACTCAAGAGCACCTGTATTCTAGACATGGGAAAGAAGCATCCTTTGTCAGAAGCAAATAAATCTAGAGTAGGAAGTGCTAATGTTAGCCTCTTGTGAGATAGCAAGACCTCATGGTAGAACAAAGGCTTTTTACAATATTTTTAAGTCCTTGGAAGTGCATTGCCTGAGAGTACTCACCCTCTTCTATTTGTTTATCTTTTAGATACTTTTTCCGCTTGTCTGGAAAAGAAATAAGCAGTTTTAACAATGAGCAGAGTGATTTTGTCAATCAGTTTTTTGAATGGGATATAACTGAGCTAGAGGTGAGTAAAACAGCCATGTATTTGGGGTAGCCTGGATAAGCCATTTTTCTTAAAGGGAAGAGCTCTTCTTGTTCAATCGGTGGTTTAGATTATGCCCAGCTGTATGAGTGGGCTATGTGGAGAGGAGGCAATTGACACCAGAGAACCTGTGACAGGGATAGTATATTTCTTTGTAACATTTCTTTTGCCAGTATAGGATGGATCACTTATTGTGTATTATGTGGACAAAGCTATGTTTCTTCCTGTAGCCTTTACAGTATTTAACCTAGTGCAGTTCATTTCTCTTTGGAGTAAAAAGCATTTTATTTAAAAGAAAGAAATTAAGATGTGCCTCTGGTTGCCATTATGTTGGAAGCTGATATTGCTCCCTGCCCCAACAATGTTTCAGTTCATTGATTTCATCAAATTCAGTGGGATTTACTGACTGCGGGTTATAGCTCATGTTTGTCTGCCTGGCCACCTAGCTAGCAAACTCACGAAGCAAAACCATACTGATTTGAGGAAAACTCCTTTAATGCTAGTTAAAGTGAAAGCATAATCTTGAACACTATAAGAATAAATTACCAGGCAGACTTATAGTGAAGTTATTTAAAGTGGAGTCTTTCAAAGCTTTCCTTCTCATAGCTGGGCGACAGTCCAGTTCTTGGCACTTACTGAATACCTCCTCTGCCTAGTTTTCACTCTCTCATACTGGTTCATACAACATACTAAACCAAAACTAAACCAACTGTGCAGTGACATATTATGTTGAGTGAACAAATCCAATGACATGTCTTGTGTACTGCATTAAGTGATCGTGTGGTTTGGCCTTAACACTAAGCATTTGGTTTAGTATGTTACTGTGAATCATACTAAGCCATTTGTTAGCCATGGTTTATGGCAAACTGGGGAAATATTTTAGTCCTGGAAAACAACTAAAAGTTTACAATCATGTAATGAGCACACTCACAAAATGACTGCCATAAAAGACTTGCAAACATCTTACATATCATAGGACAAACTAATTCTCCACCCTATTTACTCGGGATATCCTCTACCATTCTAGTAGGGTCTTGTGAGATCCAAAGATGTTATTGCAAATAAAGTGTCAGAAACTATGGAGAAGTCAGCGGGTGGGAAATTAGAGGTACATGCTGATGCTTGTGGCATATTTACTTCTGCCTAGTTTAAGTCTTAGTATATAATTTATGAACTCAGACAGTGAGATAAGGAAAAAGCTCTACTTTACATTGTTTAGGCCCTTCCCTGATTACCATTCTGTTAGTATATAAGTGAAAGAAAGAACACCAAGAAGAGAGTTTGGGGTATGTAAACAGTCAACATTAGAAGGGGTAATCTGTTTGTTGAGAAAAATGGATAGGTGCCTTGGAGGCACCACCACTAGAAGCAGATGAGACCAGATGTTAAGAATCCAAAGTTTGCATGCACTTGCTGTTTCTTCTTTATCCATACAATTTTGTGATCATGTTGGGCTACTGAGTTAGGTGTAGAAGTCTAATAGCCCAATGTTATTGCTGTGTTTCATTTTTTTTCTTAAGAAAGAGCCAGTATAGTGGTTAAGATATTAGATAAGGTGTTAGATTAGGTTGGAGAGACCAAGGTTCAAGTCTATTCTCATGAAAGGTCACTGGGTGCCTTTGGATTGATCACTTACTCTCTTAGCCCAGCCTACCTTACAGGCTTGCTGCAGAGAAAATTGGAGGAGGAAGTTCCTGAGTTCCTGGAGGAAAGGTGGGATATAAATTTGATAAATAAATACAACAGTATGAATTCACTGAGTTGATTGGAGCAGTGACAAAATACAATAGCAGGAGGATGAAGATCGATTAAAATTCTTCCTTTTCCTCTCAGCCTGCTTTGTCTGCAGCCTTGTATCTTCATGTGGTACAAGAAAAGAAAGGAGTGGATGTTTTGGGCATCATCCAGAAGCCACTGGACTACCTTGACCAGATTTTTACGAAAAGGGGTACCTTTTACCTCACTGGGGTAAGTAAGAACCTCCTTAAGCAGACTTTGCAGTACTGGCTGATGTACAAACTGAGATGTGAGAGAATTGAAAGGATACCTGGTTGTTATAAAACCTTAGCTTTTTGTAAAATTGAATTTAAAGCACAGTACAGTTAGGTTTTTATATGGATTATATCTGCATAAAAATGTAACCGAGGATCAGAATAGAACATGGAGAACCATAATTCCTCTCACGCCTTTCTTGCAGCTTTTGAGATTTTCACAAGCATTGTGTATATGGGGAGTTACTTTAGTAAATTTTAAGGGTTAAAGCTATGTCTTAAGAAAATTAGTAATGAGAGCTGAAATCCTCTGGGTGCTTAACCACTGTTTTCATGCCTCAAGCAAAATGTATATATCCAAAGTCTGGTTAGTGTGGGGGAACTTCTTCCTTTTTTGCAGAATGCCAAGACCCTTGATAGGTGAAGTGGTTCTCATCAACAGAGTAATCTTATCAGAGAAGAACAGATTTTTAGCCTATTTTTTTTTCTTTTTTGGTTCTTGTGGGAGACAAACGTTTTTTTCAAAGATAGGTTAATTCCTGGGAGAATTTTTTATTATCTATAAAATAGCAATAGCACTTAGACTTATATACTGCTTCACAGTGCCTTACAGCCCTCTCTAAGCGGTTTACAGAGTCAGTATCTTGCCCCCAACAATTTGGGTACTCATGTTATCCACCTTGGAAGGATAGAAGTCTGAGTCAACCTGGAGCCTGGTGAGATTCGATCTGCCAAACTGCTGGCAGCTGGTGATCAGTAGAAATAGCCTGCAGTACTGCATTCTAACCACTGCACCACCGTGGTAGTAATAAATAATAGATAAATTGGTGGGTTTTTTTAGTTTTTATGATCCCATTTTGTTATCCTAATAGGAACACGGTGGCTCATGTGGTTAGGACGCTGGTTTGGAAGTCAGTAAGCCCACGTTCAAGACTAGAGTGCTGCCCTAAGGAGAAGTGAGCCCCTGTCTTTTGCTCCAGCTCTTGCCAGGGACATGAAAGGAGTTCTCAACTGGGTGTTCCCCAGGTGACAGTGATGTCACCAGCTAATCCTTTCAACCCAGAAGCCTTGTTGCTTCTGACATGACTGTGAAGCGATCATAATTATGGGAAGACTCCAAAGATTCCCAAAATAGAGACCCATGTATAGGTTGCAGATTGCTCACCTCTATTCCAGATCTGTTTTCATTGGGAAAAAGCACTGGAATATCCATTAGGTTTCTTTTCTTTACAGAGTTACTTCAGAACTAATTTTATTGTTGTATATCATCTTATATAGAATCAAATTCTGGAATGTGTAAATATAAATTACCATATGTTATGTAAAGCCAATTAAACTGAAGTGATTATTGCTATGCTAGCTTCTCTTGGTAGTGTTCATGGTGGAGAGAAGAATTTACATGTGTACTGTTAAAGAAGTTTCTATCTTAAATACCTTGGAAATGTTTTTTTCCAATGCAAGTGAAATATTCAAGTTGCTCCTACTGCATATCCAGACTGAACTAATTTCTTCTGATTTTTTACTCCAGGATGTTGAGTCAGCTGCTGATATTGTCTTATGGGGATCTCTGTTTCCTCTGTTAAGAGATGACTCCTTCTTACCAAGTGAGTGATGCCCACAGCTTAATTCAGCTTTCTCCAACCTGATAACCTCCAAATTGCTGGACTTCAATTCCTGTTATCTCCCAAAGTTGGGAAAGGCATCAAAGATGGCCTTCCTGCTTTGACAGGAGGTATCAGTGTCTGCTTACTGTTTGGCTGCTAATTTACACAAGCCATTTTTTGCTTTTCCTTTATCAATTCATATTTGTTGGAGAAAAGTTCCTTTTCTCACTTTCTCTTTTCCCTAAATATGGAGGTTGCCTAGATAATGGCTAAAACAAAGTCCCATGTTTCTCAACACCCCCCTCCCCCAACACCCTGTCTTTGGAGAATGTCTTCTGCACCAGGATTCTGTGACATGGCTGATTGAATGAAATGCTGCCATGGGGCTGTTCACCTTTGCTGTTGAATCTGCAATTGTGAGGGAAGACTAATAGTTGGGAGGCAAGATTTTTTTTTTCGGGGGGGAGGCATGGATTGTCTGCCCTTGCTGACCTTTTTGAGCAACTCCTAAGTGTCCTAAGGTTTAGAAAGGGCACCTTGGCTAATATTTGACTTCTTTTTGAGTTCTCTGGAAATAACCATGTTCTAATTTAATGTTAAAGATGAGCTGAAAGCTCTGAGGAGTTGGTTCCAGAACATGAACTTGAAGGAATACTGCAGAAAGGCAGTGGAATCTGTATGGACACCCAAGGGATTGCTGGAACTTAAAGCCTATCTACAGAAACATTCTGCTCCCAGTTTGGCTTTTGAGAAATTGGCTACCAATGAAACCAAGGTATTCATGCCGCTTTTCCTATGTTGAAGCAGGTGTTTTATTCTCACTTAATACAACAGCATGTTAAGTCTCTAGTGTCTAGCCTAATAAACTGCAGGTCATTTTATTACAGAATTCCTTGCACGTATCTACATAGTGAATCAAGAAGAAAGTGAGACTACAAAGGCCCAGCATTATCTTGGATGGGCTTTAGCATACATATACTTCACAGACTCAAGGGAGTCCCATACTATTAAACAGTGACTTCAGCTGTTGTTAAATAGGATTTGAAATGGGGAATACTGTGATTTGGGAAAAAGGTAGTCAGGTATAGGCAAGGGATGATATCACCCATTTTGAATTTGTTTTGTTAAATGGATTAACCCTCAAATATTACTGCATTACTTAAGGTGGGGAAAGTAGGCCAAGGGAAGGATTTGTGCTATGATTGTTGTTTTGGACTTTGGTATTCCCTGGCAATTATCATGGTCCATTAGTAACTCATGGATGTTGGTTGCTGAATATCAGACATCTTTACAGGATGTTTGTCCTTCTCTCTAGGAAGAGGAATCAGCCCAGCAGCATTTGTCTGATGTGGAGATTGAAGCCATTGCTGAAATCTGGAGCAGAGGACCAGCCAGCCTTCCTAGCCCCTGGAAACCACAGCATCCTATGTAAGAATCTTGCTGGGCTGAAATAAGGACATTTCAATGTCCTTGTGATGGTAATGAGGGATATCAAAGAAGATCCTCCCCACCCCTGTGTGTGCATCTTCCTCCCATCTTTGGCAATTTTAAACTAATTGTTGCTATTTATTTCTTTAATGGTTTTTATTGGTTTTTAATCATTGTAAGCTGCTAGAGTCGCCTCTAGGAGAGATGGACAGCATATAAGTTGAATAAATCAATATAAACAGCTCACCTTTTCTTTTGTCTCCTAAAGATCGAAATGGTGAATACACACATTATACTTGCTATGTCTAAGTATATCGTGGGAATTGTCAATATGAAGAGTTGTTTCCCAACCTTAATATTATCAAAACACAGCCATGTAATTCCCTATAGCATCCCTTATTATCTGTCTCAATGACATAGAACTTGTAGCTTTCTGGATATTGTTGTATTATAATTTGATCATTGGCAGTGCTGACTGGAACTGGAGTTTCAGCAATGTCTGGAAAGCTGCAGATTATTCATGTCTTGATGTTTACTAACTTCTCATGGAGTTTCTGCACAACTCTAGAAGTTAAAAGCCAATTCTTAAATTATTCATAGCATTGTGATCTGCAAGCTGATGAATTTGCAGAAGGCCAATTTTGCCTACAGAGAGTTAACCTTTCTAAATTGCAGATGCCTCTGTATATTGCACAGCTTTCCCCATCTGCCTTACCTCTCCCCCACCCCATCCTATCTCAGTTGTTTGAGCAAGTCAGAAATCTGAATTTATCTCTGAATTAATTTGTCTGTCCTCCCCAGATTGCCTGTGGAAGGCATGAAGAATGTGCTAATCACAAGTGCCCTGCCCTATGTAAACAATGTGCCTCATCTTGGAAATATCATTGGCTGTGTTCTCAGTGCTGATACCTTTGCCAGGTAAGTTAAAGCATCTTTTTCCAGGCACCCACACTCAGGTCAGACTCCTGGTCCATGTGGACTTATACATTATCTTCACCGTGTGTCTCTGAATTCTGCTTTTGCCATACTTGCTTCCTAAGATTGTGCTTTTCCCTGGAAATATTGGGTGTGAGTTTTTTTTGCATAGCAATAATGTGCTCTATTGGACTGGTTTTTATTTATAAAATTCATTAGCTGCCCATCTTGCCCCAGGGTAACTCGGGGCAGCTTAACAATCATAAAATGAACAATGACCCAGACAACATAAAACAACCTTTATATGTTTTAGTATTTTATGGTGCATTACCCAGAATCCCTCTCTGAGGGAGATGGGCGGTTTAAAAATGTGAGAAATAAAAATAAAACAAGATCATAGGAAACCTTAGTTCTTTTTGATAGCAATAAATCTGCTTTTTGAAACGGGTAGCATTATTATTTTTTTAGATACTGTCGTCTACGCAACTGGAATACCCTCTATATATGTGGTACTGATGAATATGGTACTGCCACAGAGACAAAGGCCATGGAGGAAGGACTGACACCACAACAGATCTGTGATAAATACTATTCTATCCATGCACAAATCTACCAATGGTTCAACATCTCTTTTGACTACTTTGGTCGCACAACCACAGCCCAACAGACCACGTAAGTGCTGCAGTTAGAAGTATTGTCACTGGGGGAAAAGAAATGCAGAAATGAAACAACATTCTTTTTCTCCTTTCCTCTCTGTCTTACAGTCTTCGGGTTACTTAACTTTTGTAGTGAACCTGCAATAAAGTTTGTCTCCTGTTTTGGAGCTGGCCAAAAGACTGGCAGATGATTGAAGGTAGTTTCTGTAGCTAGTTTCTGAAAGTGTGCAAAGTTGAACACTTTGAATGTTCAGTGTAAATAACTGCTATTCATTTGAAGCATTTTTAGCTCATCCCTTGGCCAAAAGGGCTCCAAGCATAGTCTTGACATTATCAGAGAAGAGCAACTATTACCAATCACAGAATTAATAAATGACTGCCCAATTCTGACAAGTTGTATCATCTTCTGTTTGTTACGTATTGTGATACTTTCCCTTGAATCTCTAATGATTAGTGGACATTTATTGGGGGCATGTAGCTTCCTTGTCAAGCCAAATTAGGGGATCGCTGGGAGGTAATGGATGAAAACCTCAGAAATGTCCATTGCACACACTGATTTGAGATGCAAGTTCTTTTTTTGGAGTAAACTTTATAGATTTCATTCATGTGTCACCAATGAGGATATGGCAGGACTGAAAATGATACAGGTCATCATCATATGCTCTGTATCCTCTGTTCTATGTTGGCCATCATGAATATAATTTTCACATGAAGCTATGTTCCTCATTTATTAGCTTCTTAATCAATTGAAAAACATCCTATTTTGTAGTAAATAGATGCCAAAAGATTTTCATTTTTACCACTTTTATTTCCCAAAGTTGGGAGACTTTTACCGTACGTCAAAATGGTAAGCTGGGATATTTAAATAAGTATTTTTTTGAATAAGCCATGGTTACACTAAATCAAACACAATTAACCCATGTTTCTTGAATACAAATAAACTTAATCAGTTCTAGGATTTCTTTGACTTGATTTATTCGTCATTCTAAATCCTAGATGACCTAACAACCAATTTTATTGCCCTTCAGTTATTTTAAATTACCAGGCTGTTGGCTGCAGTTAATGAGAATTGCTTTCCAGAACATTTGGAGGGCATTCAGTTACCCTTCCTTGCTTCTTATTGGACTAGATCGTATTGCCATTTTACCTTGGTGCCTACCTAGTAGAATTCCACCATGTAGCCGGTTGATGTCACAATGATACCAGACACAGAAACGGAGCGCTCCATCTCCGTGCTGGCTTCTCCCTGTTTGTGGGCTCCATAAGGAGCCAAAAGCTGCCTTGCAGGGCGGTGAAGCTAAGGAGGGGTGCCTGGTGTGGTCACAGGGGAGATCGTAATCTCCTGGTGAACAATTGGGCTTCTTTCCTTCTATGCCACGACGGAGAGAAGAGGCAGCCAAGATGGCTGCTACGAAGTTGAGACAGCCGAATAAGATCTAAGAGCATGCTGGAGCGAAGTAGGTGAACAGTGTCTGGAACTGGGTGAGAAGAACTTTATATCTGATTTGAAACCCCAAAAGAATTTGTAAAAGGATCCACAATTCTGAATTAGCTGTGACTTTGGCACTCTGGAAAAAAATTAAATTTGAAGGAACAATTAAAGGGATAAAAAGATAGAAAATCTGTCAAAATATGGAAAATTGGACTTTGAAACTGGATAAGTGCTGTGTTGGGCAGGCACCTTGAAACGTTGGGAATATTTATTCAAAACTGATACTATTTTTAAAGTGTGGAAGATCAGAACAGTCAGGAAAATATTAATATTGAAATTTAACTAAAGAGTGCCACCTGCTGACGAAAGGAAGAATAATACATTATTAAAATCTTGTTTGTTAAATGCAAAAATATAGAAGGAAATACTACTGAAAAGACCCCTGAGGAGTATAATATAAGATTGTACTGATAAAGGGATTTAAATAGGTGTTTGAAGATACAAGAAGCTCTCCAGAGGAGCAACAAATAAGCTTGGGACATAAAGAAAACACATGGACTATTGCATAAAAGAGGGACTCAATAAAACTTAACAAGATGTCTCATCAAGAAGAATGGAATGGAACAAGGATGGGCTTCAAATTTTTTAGCAACAGGTTCTCTGCCCTAATGACTGGCTGGATGGGTGTGGCTGGACATGTGACTGGGTGGCGTGGCTGTTGGTCATGTGACTGGGTGGGCATAGCCAACTCAATGTCGCTTCCTTTGCCCTAATTACTTGAATAGTAAAACGTTTGAGACTATTTTATTATCTAATGATATTGATTTCTCTGCAAAATAACTAAAATGCCATCAACTTAATTACATTC
>JANHFL010001724.1:384012-396697 GCA_032468155.1 Oxyrhabdium leporinum | reverse complement strand
ATGCCACACTGTTCACACAATGATATGTTTGTATAAAAATTTAAAAATAAAAAAATTTTTATTAAAAAAAAAAGAATTCCGCCATGTAAACGCTAATAAACAACTTAATTAAAATGAATCACGACTCAGTACTACATCCAGATATTATTGTACTGTACACTGAGAGGCCACTCATCCACTCAGAGGCAACTAACAGTAGAGCCATGGAATTACACATTGCAGATCAACATACACTGCTGGATATACATCTGCATGGAATAAAGCCTTGGTAAGATCAGAAAGAGTGATTTTATTTTCAAGGCATGAGGTGCTTTGCTTACCTGCCAATCTGCCTGCCCACCACTATACTAGTGCAAATACAAATGAAATTGGCATGTCAACATTGTTTGGAAACAATTAAGGAGAAGCAGTACTTTGCTATCACAGGGGTTCATATTTCTGAGCTATTCTTTCCACTTTTAAAAATATTTGAGTGAAGATCAGAAGCCATTCCTTACATCTCCCTTTTTTCACCCTTCAGAATAGCGCAACGCATCTTCCAACAGTTGCTGGAGCGCAACTATCTTTTGAGAGAGATAGTGGACCAGTTGAAGTGTGAGAAATGTGCGAGATTCCTAGCAGACCGCTTTGTAGAAGGCATCTGCCCTTTCTGCAACTATGAAGAAGCCCGTGGAGATCAGTGTGACAAATGTGGCAAGCTCATAAATGCCACTGAACTTAAGGTATTTTCTTGAAACATTTACAGAAATCTGAAACTGATCTTCAGAATTGACTCTTTTCCAATAAGAGTTCATGGAATCCAAGTCATCTGTTCTATGAAACTTCATTAAACTAGATAAGATCTCTCTCTTTCCTGAGAGGAATACAACCATTATGCTAGTTCATCTTCCCTTCTCAGCCTTGGAAAAAAAATCCCTCATGATTATGAACTAAACCACCTTGCGTTGTTTGATTTTGGTTTACCAGAAGCTGTGATTTGTTACCCATGATTTATTGACTGTAAGCTCACCTAAAGAGTTGTGATTTATTCAGTAAACCATGGTTTCAAAACCCTACCTTAAGAGAATGTATGCCCCAGGGCTTATACGATACTTGGATCATATGCTTTTCTTACGACAAATCAGAAATCAACCTTATTCTCCCCATTGTACAAGTCAAGTCTTGCCTTAATTTATCTAGTGAATGTATATCATTAAATATTGGGTATATCCACATTCACAATTATTTATAGTAAATTTCTCTTGTGGCTGGGGAATCCAGCATGCTGCAATCAAAATGAAAGTCAGATAAAAGCAAATTAAGTATTTATCTTAAATCGTCAGACCTTGCAATACACTAAATAGGGTTACTTTTATTCACAGTGAGGTCCAAACTATTCCCAGGATCTGAAATACTATCACTGTTGTGGAAATGTTATATTTTTGAGTCTTCTACTTTGTTAGATTTGTTGCATTTTATTTTTGCTATTGTGGCTTTAAGAAGAACATCCTCATATTTTTCTCTTGCTTCACTTTTTCTGTTGTTTGCTGTGTTACTTATATTGATGTATCTCTTCATGGCCATCTACAGTTTTACAAAAGGAAAAGCATACTCCATATTTATCTTTCTTATTATTATTCTTCACTTGAATTTCCCTCTCTGATTTTCCACTATTATTTTAACACTTCCTGAACATTACTGGATCCTTTTCTTAATTAAGTCTCTTAGCAGGAACTCAATTAAAATTGACCAAACAGGCAGTAACTGAATTTTTTGCTATATACTGTACACTTGTCAAAATTTGTTTAAGGGCCTATAGTTTGACAGGTATTATGATTCTTTCGTTTAACATTGTCCTTATTTATTACTAATAGCTATATTTTCTTACTGCTGAAGCCCATCAGGATGGTCCCCTGTCATCATTTTTAATAACCTCTTTTGTTTGCATTGGCCATTTAACTTCAAGTTTATCCATGCACAGGAAATGTATTTAATATTGTACTTAAAATGTTACAATAAGCAGTATACAACAATACAGACGTACAAATGAGACATGCCTGTGTTGAGCTGCTCCCAATTCCAGGATTTTAAAACAAAATGTCATTTCTTTTTGCTCTGCCTGCATTGCTGCTAATTTCTTAACAATAACAATTCTATCCATGGGCCTAACTACAAAATATTACTTTGTTTGATCTGAGCAATCTCTGTGTAGCTCTTTGTTCTCGATAGTTGGCTTTTTCGTGAAAGGATCAAAAGACTTCTTTAGATATAAAGGTATGCTGCTATGAAATGTGGTGATTTCATTTAGATAATTTGATGAATAAATTATTTTGTGATGCTTTTTTCTTTCTCTTCTGACAGAAACCAGTATGCAAAGTCTGCCAAGGAACCCCTGTGGTGAAATCATCCCAGCACCTCTTCTTGGATCTACCCAAGGTGAGCCTCTTGTTCTTCTCCTGTCTTTAGAAGGCAGTGTTCTGTAATTCTTTGAATCAGCATGTGTGGCAGTGATAAGCTGTCAATAAATTTAGACTGAATCCAGATCAGACAGAGGCGTTCTTCTTCAGAACAAGTAAATGAACTCTAGAATTGAGCAGATGGGTGTATTTCTACATTCATCTTTGCATCTGGAGGCACAGCTCCTTTACCCAGTTTAAACTAGTTTACCAGTTATGCCAGTCTTTGATGAGGCCTAACATGGTCATGAAGACATAGGGCTTAATTAACACCTTGATTTGATTATCAAAGTGGGCTTCACTTGGAGCTATCTTTGAGGAATCTTCTTATACTGAAATTGGTCCATTGTGGAGCAGAAATAAAATTGATAGTTACAGGAACCAGTTTAAATAATTTTCCCACTATTTGCCCATTGGTGAAGGTCTTCATCAGAAACTGCGACTTCTGGAAATTGATGTGAGTGTTCTACACATTTGCTGAATATTGATAGTTGATATCAACTAACACAACAACACAGTCACTTCATTAAAATTATTATTAACAATCTAAGAGAACTTACACTCACATTTTATGACATATCTGAAATGATTTTCAAGTTGCCTAGTTACAAAAAAAAGACATATGGTATGTACTGGGATGATTTCTAACATCAGAACTGGAGAGTACTGGGCAAACCTTGACTGAATCTTATATCTTATAAAGCCCTAATAACTAAATGATAACTTATCTGAAAAATACTGCTCTGAACAACATGTGTCATACAACTAATTCTGATAAAGCATATCTAAGATATAACCCCTCACCCTTTTATTACAGAACACGTTGTAATGTTCTGATAGGGGAAAAATTCATAATGGATATAATTAAGCCTGGTACAGGTTCAGGAAAATTAATTCCTCTCCTCAAATGAGCAAACTACTTTGATCCATAGAAGGGCACCAAAAAATTTCACTTCCTAACTGGATTAAGGTAGTCCTCAGTTAACAATGGTAATTGGGATGGGGATCTCTGCTAAGCGATAGTCATAAAGTGCAGCATTACATACCATAAGTACACTGACTTAACGATGGCAGTTCTACAATTCCAGTTATGGTCATTAATCAAATGTCACGTGTTCATTAAGGACAATGTCATGTAATTGCCATTTGCCACTCCTGCTGGCTTCCTATATTGATATTACATGCCAGAAGCTGGCAGCGAAGGTTGCAAATGTCAGTTACATGATCATGGGACACCACAATCATTGTGTAATTGTGACCCAGTTGCCAAGATACCCAAATCAAGGTATGTGACTGAGGATGCTGCCACAGCTGTAACTTTGAGGATCAGTCATAGGACTCCTTGTTCAGCACTGTCATAACTTTAAACAAGTTGCTCAACTAACGGTCATTAACCAAGGACTACTTGTATTACCGATGTTAGGATAAAGAAACACAAAATCCCAAGTGTATTCCAGAAGGACAAGTTATAGAAAGGATCAATATATAATAAAAAGGAAGACATTGAATGAAAGAAATAAGCTGGGTAAAATACCACTTTGCATGATATTTGGTAAAATCCAAATACAACTAGAAGCCCCAGTTTAAAGTATAAGTGGAGATTGGAAAAAGACTAGAAAGAATGGAGGACCAAGCATGTATTGTTGCATAAGTAGAGGCCAAATTGAGACAAGCAGTTGACCCATAGTCATTTTCATCAGAAGGTAAATTATTACCAGGACCAAAAATTTCCAACACACTGGACTCTTAAATGTTCTTTCTTGCAAGAGATGCTCTGGTTAGCATGTGGGATGTGGCCAGTTGTCACATTGCTGGAATAATAGGGCTGAACTCTTCAGCTGGATTTATTCAAACATTCATTCTTTCAATATACAGGCATTTTGAAAAAATATATACAATGTACATATGACAATGATACAATAAAAGGTGTGCTGGAAGAATTAATAGTGGCTTCTAAGTCAGTATTCCATATAAGAAACTGAAGAGAAGTAGCTGAAATAGTTACTAATTATTTGTATGACCCTTTGGAAGATGTAGTTTGGTTTTTGGATCCAATTTTGTTTTTTTGTGTAATATAAATTTCTAGTTTGTTTTGCATTGGTGGACAAAATCAATGCCTCAAGCCTTAGAGAGGTTCTCGACTTCGACAACTATGAAAAATCAACCCTATATTTGGGAGGTTTTAAAAAGTAAAGGAACATAAAAGGATCATTTTTTTTTGTCCTATCCTCTCTGCAAGTATACTTTCTGATACATTTTTTATATACCTTCTGCATATTAGATACTCGAATACTGTATTTGCCACAACTGAGCATGTAATGTTTTTTATGTATAAGGGTGTTTATCTTTAAATACTATTTTTTATTTTGATTTTACTTGTTACTCTGAGTAATATATAAGCATTAGAAGTACAAAAGATGCAAGCAGAGATGTGATATTATTTGCCTAACACTGGTATTGTCATGGCAAGTGCTGCATCCTGAAATATCATAGCCAGAAATCCTGTTTATTTTTTCTAACCTCTCCACAACTAGTTAGAAGAGAGTCTGGAGAAATGGTTGGCTGTGTCCCAGTCCAGTGGGGATTGGACCCTCAACTCAAGATATATCGCCCGCTCCTGGATCCGGGATGGCCTCAAACCACGTTGCATCACTCGTGACTTGAAGTGGGGCACACCAGTTCCACTTGATGGCTTCCGTGAGAAGGTGAGGAATGGGACAGAGAGAGACATTTTTTGTGTGATTGAATATCACACTGTTAAATATAGAATGTGATGCCCAGTTAGGGTTAGACATATACCCATAAACCCTATAAAACGTGGTCGGGTTTGGACATAAAATGCCCAGCCCTGTGAACCTCCATTTTGGCCTGCAAAGTGCTGGCCGAGGCCTGCACAAGCCTAAATGGAGCTGCAGAGGGGCATGCGCGGCTGAGAGGCTGGAGAGGAGACAGCTTGCTAGATCTTTGCATGGTAAGTGACCTGGCGTGGTAGGTTGGGTGGGGGGGAGCATTTGTGGGGAGCATGAAGTATTCCAGTAGATCGGGGAGGCCTTGGGTGGTTTTAATCAGGTGGCCTTTTCTGTCACATGGTCTTAATCAGGTGGCCTGTTCCATCACTAGGCCACCCATGGCCTTCCCCACCCTGAAATACCTCATATGCACTTAACGAACCACGCATTCAATTAGCGAATGCGTGGGCGAAAGGAGGGAGTGATCCCGTTCAAGGTACAAGATTCACTCCCACGAATCCCTGGCTTATGAAAGGAATGGGCAGGCTCCATTGCATTTGTAACTCGAGGACTGACTTTAATTAATGGCCAGGAGATGTGCAAGTGGTACAGTATGAAGCCCAAATCTCAACTGCTTATGTAGATATTTCTTTTTCTATTCTCTGTGGGTATATGTCTATGGGTAACCTCTTCCCTACTTTTAATAGGTATTCTATGTTTGGTTTGATGCTCCAATTGGCTATCTGTCCATCACAGCTAATTACACTGACCAGTGGGAGAAATGGTGGAAGAACCCAGAACAGGTGGGCTAATCCAGTCACTTCCTTCTGAAAGCTGATTCCTTCCTTTATATCATAATGTGTATTGATATGTATAATACTATAAATACATCTTTACAATATTTATAATATTTTATCTTTTTTTATTTATAATATGAAATAATACATCATTATGAAATTTCCTGTATTTATGTATCTCTGTAATATGTATAATGTAAATAAATTTATGGCAGGGAAATAGGCAAATCTTCCATCATTCCAATACATAAGCTCTTCTGAGTATTAAACACGCTCAGTAGTTAAGAATCAACATTCTTCTTAAGTTCTTCAATTCAACCTAGCAAATTTCATGAGATTATTATGTCTTTAGGAAATCTGTAGTTCTGATTGCTGTAAGACATATTTTTAAAAATTAATCATGATAATATGCTGTTACGATCATTAGTTATTTGAGTCTGCACAGGATGAGAGGGAGTTGTCAGAAGGTCACGGTAGAAGTGTGCCTTGTGCCATGTTTTCACTCTTTCTTCTTTCCGTTCAGATTCAGCTTTATAACTTCATGGCCAAGGATAATGTTCCCTTCCACAGTGTTGTGTTTCCTTGCTCATTGCTGGGCACTGGTGATAATTATACTCTGGTCAACCATCTAATTGCAACAGGTAATTTCTGGGGGAGAGAATTAATCACAAGCCCCATTTTTCATTCCTGGCTTCTAGTCTTGTTGGGTTCCTTAGAACCAAAAGTTGACCAATTGTCAGCGTTCCAATGAAACCCCCCTTGTCCATTCAGCACTTGAAAACAAAGTTCATCCAAGTAAAAATTTATTGAAGAAGTCATATTGGCACATCTGGGAAAAACCTGAATCTGAATTTCCAGGTTTTTCCCTCCCCAAGAGAAAATCAAAGATCCACCTCCTGCTGATGATCACGTGGCCCAATCCAACTCCATCCTAAACGAAGTCCTTCCTTCTGGCACTCCTCTTCCAGGTGCAGGTTGACATGTCCTTGACTCTCTGGGGAAGAATATTGTTGTGTCTAATATCCCTAGCTCAGTGTGAATATCCCTCCTCCCATTTTCCCAGGCACTAAATGTGGCAGCCACAGAGGCCTTCTACAAATATGGCTCCCAAGGCTGACAGCATTCCCTTTTTTCAACAGAGGAACTCTGATGGAGTTCCTAACTTCACCCTCTTTTTTTCCTCTAGAATATTTGAACTATGAGGATGGCAAATTCTCCAAAAGCCGTGGTGTGGGAGTTTTTGGCGATATGGCTAAGGACACAGGCATTCCTGCAGACATCTGGCGCTTTTACCTGCTCTACTTGCGGCCAGAGACCCAAGACAGTGCTTTCTCTTGGAATGATCTCATGATCAAAAACAACTCAGAGCTGCTGAACACCCTCGGCAATTTTATCAATAGGTAAATCTGGGCAAGAGAAGAATGGGTCGATAATGTGAATTCAATACAACAGTGTGGTAGCTTTGCTTTGGGTACAGGGTGAGCTAAAGAGAAGTATTTAAAAAAAAATCAGATTCAGGCAAACTATTTATTATCTGACTGCAAAGGCCAGCCTAGAGTTAGGGTGAGGAGTGAAGCAGCACAATAGGAAGAAGGGTTGTAATTGAAAAGACCCTGTGCGTGTGCATGAGGATTATTTTTTCCATCCTTTCACAGTGTCTTCAGGTCAGTAACTTTTTCGGGCTCGTTTCATACCTTGTGTGCAATGACCCATGTGGTTCTCTCATTCTGAAGAACATCAACATCTCACATAGATGGACAGAAATTTATGTCAATCAATAAAATAAATAACACAAAACTATCTCCCAAAAAGACATATTCGCAACCATTTGTGGGCAAAGTTGTATTGTGTGATAGTTTGGTGTTCATGTATGAGATTGTTGAAATTTCAGAAGGTGTAATGACATTATAAAATTTAGGGCATTCTTTAAAAATTTTGAGAGACAATTTTGCAAAACGGCAATCATTGTCCCAAAGGTGTTTTTCCAAGAGGCAACTGGACTTTTTGTTTTTTCTTCGAAGACATTTTGTTTTGACTGAAGTCAGTTAGAGCTGAAGAAACTTCTTGGATGAGAAGCAAAACATCTTCAAAGAAAAACCAGGAAGTCCAGTTGCCTCTTGAAAAAACACCTTTGGGACAGCCATGACTTGAATGACTGAGAATCTCCATAGACATTCAGCAATCATTGTGTTGCTCATAGGAGTTACATTTAGACATCACTGTTTATCTAAACTTAATGTGTTGAGGATTAAAAGGAGAAATCAAGACTTAAATGGTCAATCCCAAAGAGGAAAAAAAAAACTTACTTTGGCTAGTGCAAGAATTTACTAGGTGGAGGCACTGGGGAAAAAAAGGTGTGTATGGGGGGGGGAGCACTTTGCTCTGGAGTTCCATACTACTTAAATCTCTGTTTGTAGTAAATCCCTTTTCTGGAGTCTTCTGGATTGAGAGATTCAGATGTACCAGAACAGGCCCATAGCTGTGACCTACAGAATGTGGGTTAGGCAAAGCGTCAGGTAACCAATGAATTAAGTCATCCGTGTGTAGACATCTTTTATTATTGGACTGTCCAGGAGTTGCCCAGATGGGTAGATTGTGATAGTTGGAAATAACTGAGAATGAATCTAGCTTTCTGTAAACTTCTAATGTACCAAACGTGAATGTATCCTCTTTGCTCATTCCCTTGCCTTTGTTTCCTTTTCCAGAGCAGGGACTTTTGTGTGCAAATTCTTTGGGGGTTGTGTCCCCACAATGGACTTATCCCAGGATGACAAGCGCTTGTTGGCTCACATCACTTTGGAGCTGCGGCAATACAACCAGTTGTTGGAGAAGGTCAAGTACGTCCTGGAAATCTAGCATCTGCCAGTAACTCTAGGAGCTGTGTAATCTGTAGTTTAGAAAAAAAACCTTTCCTGAAAGATATGCATGAATAACTGCAGGGGTAGAAGTTCTGAGAAAAATGGAAGACTCATTTCCATCCTCTGTTTGTGGGGAGTCATCGGAGCTATAGATTGTCCCAGATTGGCTCTGAATGTGTGAAGTAGCAACACCTGAATATCTAAATGTTTGTGGATGCTGGTTTCATAATCTTGAAAACTTCAGATGAGATTATGATTAATTTGCATAATCTTTATTAGTTTGCCTGATCAGAAATGTCCAAGACAACATGTTCCAAGTGGCTGCTTGAGAATTTGAAAGAAGCTTAACAGATTTTACTAGAAGATTTCTTGCATGTTTGCGTGGGAGAGCTGCTCAGTTTTGCCAACTATTTCTCTGCAACAGGGAGCAAACTGCCATTTTCTTCCTTACCGCTGCTACTTTAACAACTTATCTCTTGTTTCTTCTCTCTTATAGGATTCGTGATGCCTTACGCAGCATCTTGAATATTGCTCGCCATGGCAACCAGTACCTTCAGGTCAATGAGCCCTGGAAATGCATCAAAGGCAATGATGCAAATAAGTGAGTGTCTGATCCTGGGCAAATGCTATTTTGTGATGGTCTGCTTCAAGCAGAACCAACTAAGGGAATTCTCCCAACTTTGGGATATAGCTTACTTGAATTAGGTTAGTTGTTTGGGAGAGAAAAATGCATTGACTTCTCTGCCTTTATTCTTGTGAGCTGGGTTTTATTTTCGGATATTTATTTAAAAACTGATTTTTTTAAAATTTGTATCCTGTCTGATTATTTTTACAAATAACTCAAGGCAGTGAACATATTCAACATACTTTCCTCCTCCTAATTTCCAAGCAACAACAACAGAGAATGACTGTCCCAAGATCACCCAGCCAGGTTTCATGGCTAAGGACTAGACCAAACCTTCAGTGTTGCCTGTTGGTTGTTGCACCATTTTCTTGGCTTTGCTGTTTTTTTTCTTCTTAGAGATGTTTTTTTCTTTTCTTCCTAGAAAGCGGGCAAGCACTGTGATAGGGGTGGCTGTCAACATTGCAAGCTTGCTGTCAGTTTTGTTGCAACCTTACATGCCCAATGTGAGTGCTGCAATCCAGGACCAGCTGTGCATTGCATCCAGCTTTAATGTTGTAACCAATGACTTTGTCTGCACCTTGCCGGCTGGACATCAAATTGGCACGGTACGTGCTGTGGGATGGAAGCCATGTGGTAGGTGATGGAAGCAGTGCTAAAAGGACCAGTTCTCCCAAGTACCCCCAAAAAATGATAAATAATACCAGCTTAGATGCAGTCATGTAAGAAATATTGTTCCATACTAGATAGAGAGACAGACAGACAGACAGATATAGATATAGCTATACAGATATAGATATCATTATACTTTTTCTATTGCAAGCTTGAGCTTCTTTCCTTTTACTGTTCCTAAAAACTGTTGATCATGGTGGTCACGGTGGAAACAAATGAGGAAAATAGCTTCTGTATGTTCTAGGCAGCAAGCCACAAGGAAAACTTTAAAACCATTTGTATAAGTTAATTTCATGGTCTCAAAATTTCTTCCATTGGTCAATGTGGCTATCGGGATTCTCCAAAGTGGTCAGTATTGAGCCCAAGGGTCAGTGGGATTATGCAAGGGGTTGATGTTGTTGTTATTCACAATACTATTAGCTAAAGCAGTATTTATTAAATTGTTTTCATATTTATTTGTATCCGGCCTTTATTATTTCTACAAGTAGCTCAAAGCGACGAACATATCCAACACACCTTCCTCCTCCAGGTGATCCCCCAGATCCCCCAGCTGGCTTTCACACCTAAGGTGGAATTTGAACTCATGGTCTCCTGCTTTCTAGCCTGGTGCCTTAACCACTAGGCCTAGATGAGCATTCTGAAATCTCAAGAAGGGATTGAGGAGTTGAGGAGTTTGGAGACTGCTGATTTAAATCCCCCCCCTTTCCAAGTCTCAGTGGTATCCAGTAATCTTTAACCTGGGCAAATAAGTGATACTGTGAAATATAATTTATATAAACAGACAGAAGTGTCACTGTTGGGAACTTAAATTATGCCATGCTACCCATCCACCTTTTTGTACCTTTATCAGCTACTGTCCACGGAATTCCAAACATTTACATGCAACTATATGAATGAGGATACTGGATACAGCACTGAGATGATAAGTCTATAGAATGCATATAGCCCTTTATATATGTAATTAAGCCACAAAGCAACCCCCCAGATTTTTCATGTTCTTTTACATTTCATTGCAGGTGACTCCTTTGTTCCAAAAGTTGGAGGCTGAACAAATTGAAAACTTGAGGAAGCGTTTTAGCGGAGGACAGGTAAGAAATGGCTTCTTTGGAAGCCTTTGACAGTGAGAGGAGACATCTCTACACTTCTTCTGAAGCTCCTTAAAATAGTTGGGATGCTTCCACTGTACCTCACAACTTTATGAGCCGGGAGATCAGTAGCCAGATGCCTCTCTTCTCTACAAGATAAGGAAAAAAACCTGACAAGCAGGGTGCACTTAAAGCTGCTGTGGTCAAGAACCAAATGCACAACCCTCTTCCCCACAAAGTAAAGCCTCTTTGTCGATCGCTAGGTTGTACGCCTGCCTCCTCTACAATTCCTCCTAACTCATGCACCATAGTTACTGAAAAAAACAAGTATGAAATCACATCCTCTTTGTAAAATGCAGATATACTCCTCGCTTTACCAGTGGCCTTGACTTCTCGTTTCACTTCATAATTGCTGAGTTGTAGTACTGTCATTGCCAACCAGTGACTGGGAACAAAGAATTGAGAGGGATTGTTCATATACCATTGAAATGAGGAAATTGAGCAGCAGAGAGTGAGAGGTGCCCATTCACACAGAGGATCTTGCTACGTCCCACATTCTAGCATGTCTGACCAAGGGAAAAGCAGATGTATCCATTTATGGTGTGCCTTCCACAGCCTTACGGGGAACCAGGCATACAGCAAAGCCTCATTTTAATGAACTGGTTGGGGGAGGATATGGCAAATCATATGTCACAGATTGCATCATGTACACAATTGGTGTCATTATGTGATGACAACATAATATAGCAGAATTTGATCCTTCCCATTGCTGTCTAGATAGGTTGCACTGTATTGTAAAGTTAATAATACGAGTATACCTTCTTAAAAAGTTAAAAGGCCTCATTTTAAAAAAAGGCACAAAACACAAATGTTTTAAAATACTTACAGGTGTTATCTGTTGTTAATTTATTTCCCCCCAAATTTTACATTCATGTTTAGTCTTATGAATTTTAGATCTGTAGTGATAATTTCATTACTCTTTGCTGCAGAAAAAATTACTCATTACCTGCAAAATACTGTGGGGAGCTTCCTTTCTGGTATAAACTGATTGATCAGCTCCTATGCTGGTGGCCATTCCTTTGATCCTTTCATAATCTGAAAACATTTGGGGAAATGTACACTGAGATATTCTTTAAAAGTGTATTTTATTTTCAGAATGGTGGAAAAGAAGTATTGCAATTTACTTTGCCAGCCATTTCTCCTACTTTGACTCCTTATACTTTTCTGCATCTGTGGTTTAATTTTCTTGTTGACAGTATTTTACATTGTTGCTGTTGACTGGGTTGGGATGGGCTGTGTGTCCCAAGTACAGGTATTCCTCATGTTACGAATGTAACGGGGCCTGCCAATGACATTGGTAACCTAAGGATTCGTTGGAGTGAATCATATAAAATGAACATGAAAACTCCCTGCTTTCGCCCACAAATTTGCTAATCGAATGTGCAGGTTGTTAAGTGCACATGAGCTATCTCAGGGTGGGGAAGGCC
>JANHFL010001724.1:365903-378129 GCA_032468155.1 Oxyrhabdium leporinum | reverse complement strand
GGGGGGGTGACTGACGTTCCACAGGACAGGAGCCCTGGCAGAAAAGACAGGAGTCAAAAGAAGCTCAAATGAAACACTTAATAGAACCATCTTACTTATACCTATCTACTTAAATCTGAGTTCAGTGCAATTAGTCTATAATGCAGTGTTACTCAATTTTGGCATGGCTAGTGGGGAATTCTGGAAGTTGAAGTCCTCATTTTAAAAGCCAATGTTGAGAAACAGTGCTACAGGAAGCCATAAAGAATACATACACTCCCATACACTCACTATTCAAATTATATATTTATTGTAAGGTTACAAATAGCTTCTGAGCACACATGCTTAGATTATAAGCCCACCCTGGCAAGACCTGAGGAAGCTACTACTTACTCAGGCATTTTTTAATTGAAATACTTCTAGTAACTCTTTGGACTTGAATTACTGAGACTTTAACTTGAAAAAAATGAAAGTACTGAAAGATTAGTATAGTAACTGTAGCATTCTAGAACAAAATTCTGCAGATCATTACTTGATGGAGGGGAGGAATCATAAATGAAATAAAATACAAGGGCATCTTCCTCTTATTAGTTGCTTTCCAGGTGCGTGTGCAACTACAACTCCCCAAACCTGGTCAGCATGAGCAATTATGGGAACACCTGAAAGGCACCTGACTGGGGACCATGGTTTTATGCTATAATGAATGTGCCCATTTTTAAAGGATTACAAGATCTGTTACTGAGGGTAGTGGCTACATCCCTCCAATGCAGATTTAGGATACAAAAATAGTGCAACGCAGAGCCAGCCCATAACAGAATCCACCCACCCACTTGAATGCAGGACTTACCAATTCTGGAAGCATCAAGAGAAAAGCCAGCTGACTCACCTGCTCCTGTCCAACCCCAGAGGGGTCTGTCCTGTTGGATACATCCGAGGACAGCACTTCCTGCAAGTCCTGGTACCAGGCATCCAATTCCCAAGTGGGCACTGATGTGCCCAGTGAAAAGGGCAGGGATTCTGCCATCATGGTTCAGAGAAAGCCACACTGCTTCTGAAAGATGAACGTTATGGTGCCATCAGAAAACTGGATAACACCTCTTATATTGCCACTCAGCTCGACAAATAAAACTTGCTCTGGGTGAAAGAAAAGTTTCCCCAGAGCTCCATTTTAATTCAGACCTCCTACAACAATGGGCAAGTAGAAGGACATGTTAGGAAGCATCCTCTCCCCTGTTCCCAAAAGAAGGCCATACAAATCTGCTCAACGTACCTGAGGCAGAGCAAATTCTTTTAAGAGCAAGAATTAAAGAGAACAGTAAAGACAGCCATGGGTTGTGAGGGAGAAACAAAAAGCAACCTCAAATTACAATTGGGCAACATTCTTATGGAGAACCAATCAGAATTCAGTGCATAAGAGGGCAACTAGTTTGGGAAAGGCCGAACACCATAAGCAAGGCAGAACAGCTCTTCAATGAGACTAATCAGTTCTGTGGTGGCACCAGCCATCTTACATCTCACTTGACCGTATCTCCTGACAAGCCAGGTCTGAACTTTGTAGGACTTTTTCAGAATAAGAAATGTGGCTGTCAATATAGACAATACTTTTAATAGTAGGACCATGAAGCATTCCATTTCAGAGGTGCCTTACTGATTTTATTTTTCTTAAATGACCTACTGGGCAAAACAAAAACCACACACACAACTGAGGCAGGAAAATGGTGTTTTCTCCATATACCTGTTGTGAGCTGATATAGGTAGTCTTCGACTTACAACAGGTCATTTAACGACTGTTCAAAGTTACAATGGAACTGAAAAAAGTGAGTTATGACTTTTGGAGCATCCCCATGATCACGTGATCAAAATTCAGGTGCTTGGCAACTGATTCATATTTATGACTGTTGCTGTGTCCCAAGGTCATGGGATCCCCTTTCGCGACCTTCTGACAAACAAAGTCAAGGGAGAAGCCAGCTTCACTGAACATCCAGGTTACTAACTTACCAATTGCGGCGATTCACTTAACAAATGAGGCAAGAAAGGTCATAAAAAGGGGGCAAAAACTCACTTAAGAGATGTTTCACTGAACAACTGACATTTTGGGCTTAGTTGTGGTCATAAGTCGAGGACTACCTGCATTTTATTCAAGCTCTGAATTCAATACTGTATTTCAAGTCATATTGCACAGAGAGATAAGCTAGGGGTTTTCCAGATGTCTTAACAATGGGTGGAGGTTAGCAAAACCAAACCTCCTGCACTGTGAGAAATAAGAGGTGAGTCATCATCACAAGACATGCTGGGAGGGCTAGCCAAGCTTTCCTCCATCTCAGACATGGAATTTTTCTTTCCTCCTTGGCCTTGAGGCCAGCCAGGACATGCTCAGAGCATAAAGCCCCACCCATTTTTGTAGGCTCTGAATTAGCAATTAACAGAGCCACAAGCAAGTCTGCCAAAACAAGTGACTCATAACTTAGCAGTGAAGGCTTGCATAGTGGAATTAGGTGGCCCAGAGAGCCTCTATGTCCAATTAACTTTTCCTGTGTGAGGTATACTCTGAAACATATTGGACCACTAAAGCAAATTTCAGGCATCTTGAAAAAAAGCTTCCCACAGCCAAGCAGGTCTGTGTCTACTGACAACTTGAACATGAGCAGATTGCCGTGATTTCCGGCCACTCTATGTTGGGCTGAGAGTGTGATGGGCCCAAAATCACCCAGCTGATATTTTTATGCCTATGGAAGGACTAGAACTTGAAGGCTCCAGGTTTCTTGTCCATCTCCTTAATCCCTGCACCAAACTGGTTCTATTTTACAGCTACTAACTGCATAAATTACCTATTCTGGAATAACCTTCATATATACAATGGAAGGAAGCTTAAAGACACTTAGAATATTCTTAATGTCTTTCACAAGGAAACAATCACAATACCTTTAAAAACCATTGTTTGTCCTACACAACCCACAAAAACCAATTATTTGTTTTAAAATGCTTTTCAAAGTACAAACTACATTGTTCCATATCGATTCTCTGTTCCAAGAATGGTTAAGCATTCATTTATTGTTGTTTTGAAAGATAAAAAAAACATTCACTTTAAGGTTTCAGGTTATCAATATCTTCAAATAAATATGTATGCCCTCTCCACTGACCCAAATACTTTACATGAATAAGCCCATCATTCTAGGCATAATTCAACAGATAACTGATAACCATATGAACAACAGAGATTTGAGGCATCTTAAGCACATTTATTTATGATGACATAAATATTTGTAAATTATACAGATAGAAGATTATATTGTGCAATATAAATACACCAGTTTGGGGGCCAAAGGAAGAACAGTAAGTAAACTATGTTAACATGTGTAAGAAGATAACATTATTGTTATGAAGAGCTTGGGTTACAGTCTCTTCTAAATGAACATATTTTTGCAGTATAACTGTAACTGCCTTGAAAAGAAACCAGTTTTTAAAAAGTGAATTAATGTAATTGAATAATATATTATTTTTTTATTAAACTTTTCTGCTAAACATAATATTCTTTAGGTTATAAAGACCAGCAACACTGGACACTCCTGAAAGATCACAGGTAATCCTCGATTTACATCCGTAATTGAGCCTGCAATTTTGATCGTTGTCGTGACAGTTGTAAAGCAGGTCGGCATTTTATGATCTTTTTGCAGAGGTTCTAAAGTCAATACTGCAGTCATTAAGCAAGCCCATTGTTCACTATGGGGAATGTTTATCTGCAAAGTAAACCCTGGTGTTTTTTGTGTTTTTTTTGGGGGGGGGGGAGAGGAGAAATGTCATAAATCAGTCATGATGTGGGCCAGTTGCTGAGCACCCAAATGTGGTCACATGACAATGGGGGCAGGGGAATGTTGAAACTTCAAATCCCAAACCTGAAAGACACGGTGCCTCCTTGGTGTACTACTACAACATGGAAACCCATTTACTGTGCATATCCCAAGGTGAAGGAATTGGATCTGACTTGGGAATGTGGAAAATTTCTGTTGGAAATGTGAAATGCACAAAGGTTATTTTATCATGTTTGGTGGACTTACAAAACAGCCAGAAAATTTTGGGTTCAAGTATACATAAATTTTAAAGGTGAATATTCAATTAAAACCAGAACTTTTCTTGCTGGGACTAATGGATAGAGAATTAGAAAAGCATTAAGGAAGACTGAGATTATTATAGGCACAAAAATGGAAAGACTCTGAAATACGCACAATGAAAGAATGGCTGGTAGAGATGACACAATTAGCAGAGGTTGTTTGATTAAAGATCAACAACTACATTTGTTAATGACTGGAAAGCCCTTTTGGACTTTCTGCTGAAAAAAAGAAAAAAAATGAACTTGGGACTGATGATTAGAAAGACTAGACTATGGAAAGAAGGATATTATGTAACTTTATGGAGAGGGGCAAAATCTAAAGGTACTTGTAACAAAGGTACTTGTAACTGGTGTTAAGATTGAAAGTTGCTTCTTTACAGCTTTTTTCTTTGTCTTCTCTATTTCTTTCATTGCACTTTCTCATCCACATAACTTTCCTTAGTTTGTCTGTCAAAATTTGTATTGTTCTTATTCTTCTACAAATTTCTTAGTGATAATTATATGCATAAGGAAATGAAGAAGGAATGAGCAAACTGTGAAAGGGGGATGACTTTCAGAAAAAATTACTGAAACCCAGGGAGAAAGGGATGAGAAATGACTCAGCCTTTATTTTATTTAATTAAGATAAGGCAGAGAGAAATTAAGATAGGCTTTCAAGATTTTATTCTATCCTGCAAACAGCATTCCCGGAATCCCTGTCATGACCCGTTTCTTGACCTGGCCTACCTTGAAGGCCTGAAAGCCAGAAGACTCTACAATCCAATCTTAAAACATGTCTATTCTGCAGCAAATCCACTGAATTCAACAGTTCTTACTCTCAAAAATGCAGTTCTTAAAATGTATCTATTTGAAGTTTAGTACAATTCTCCCATGCTTTTCCCTCCATGCAACCTACTTTTCTTGGATTCTTACCTTTTTTTTCAAGTGTGGTGATGTATTAGCGTGCGATTTTTTGTTCGAAACTGAAAGAATAAGAGAAAAGTCTGTGATTATTAGTAAAAGACGATGCCGTGTATCATAAACGTGTTACACTCATCCAAGGAAAGCCCCCCCCAACAATCTTACTCTTTGACACTAAACAGCAGAATGGAATGGGGGCACCACAAATTTCCTTTAATATTTTTTTCCATTCCTACCCTTTAAAACAGGGAACTGCTGCTTCTTACCAAAGCATTATCCTCTTCTTCAAGCTCATTGATAATACCTATATGTTGCATGTTAGTTCATTTTTTCTCAACTATCAGAGAATCCCGATATATTTTGGATGCTTCTAAATAACAGTTGGACCAAATCCCTTATCCAGAGACAGACCTGTGTGTCATGATTTGGATTGCAGTCAAGGCAATTAAGGCCTTTAGGCTTTTTGGAAATAGCATCTTTATGCATCTCATACTCAAGACCGTTTTTAAATTCTTTTAAATGCATTATTTCCAACACTATAAGTTATTTGTTTATTTAAAAGGGCAAATCCTTTTGAAAAAAACATCTGAATGCAGTTCACCCTTTTTTCACTGAACTCTACATCAGAAACAGTTATGTTCACTATCCCCACCTTGTAAAGCAGAGGCGACCAAATTAGCATGGGGACACAGGCTAAACTGCCAGTGAGAAGACACTTACAAGCAGACCAAATAAGACAATGTCTACATTTGTAAGAATCAGAATCTACACTTTCCAAATCTAAGTAGTTAGAGGTTCCCTTTTAGTAAAATACGAACAAAACAAATCTCATTTGATTATAGAAAAAAAAATTCCTTCCATCCCTACAACCCAATACACTCTACATGCTTCATACTCTAAATCTGTTTTCCAATGAGCTTCATGGACAGGGACACCAGATGTGTGTGATTGTACTCTTAACACCCAGGGCAGGAACCAGGCCAGGCGCTTTCCATTCTAGCCATGCATCTTCTACAGAGATTTCTGCAATGCCCCAAATCAAACAGCAAAGCAGCAACGCTACGTTGAACCCCACAGGAACACAGCAGGCACTGGGGACACACCACTGGTTTTCATCAGCCCCGAGTGATGCAAGAAACTAGGAGAATTAGGGATCCAAGAACTGTTATGCAGCTTAGTGGAAAAGATGTATGTTTATGTGTGTGCAGGAGAATGGTCCCCAAGGAATTAGAGAAACAGGCATTCCAAGTAACCAGAGTACCCTGGGGGGTGGGGAATTTTCCAAACTTGACAGGGAAATGTTGCAGCATTGTCCTCTGCTACCGGCAAGAATGCATCCATTTTGGACTTCTCCAATAGTTTAGTTTCTGATAAAGTCTTCAAAGTTCTCAGCAAGAAAAGATTTCGTTTGCAATGGGGTGGGCGGGGGAAGCTTGCTATAAAAAATGCTTTGTCCTCAAGGTCACTTGCCAGCAAGCACACAGCTATGGGAAAGGATGTAGCCTCCGAGCTGGCCCAAGTGCCCAGAGTTTCAAATTATTTTAAAAGAGAAAACAAGCCCCTTCTCTGCACTGGAAACTAATAAGCAAGCCAGAAAAAGAAGAAGGTTTGGCTCAGCTATCATCCTTAAGTTCACCCTGGAAATCTGGGCACCTAACTCAAATTTGCTAGGAAGGAGCTGCTTGGGGGAAATCCTCAACGCCCTGTGCCGTATACCGGTTTTACAACATGCCCCCCCTTACTCATCCCTTTCTTACGAATTTTTTTTTGCTTAATAATAAAAAAAAATACACAAATCCTACAGCACGTTCTGTTTAAAATATTAAACTGAGCGTACGTGAGATGAGCAAATCCACCCCCCTCGACCTCTGATCTCTCTCTCTCTCTCTGGGTAGAAAGCAGACCCGGCACAAGCACCATCGCTACCCTGCAGTGAAAGTGGTCGGGCAGAGAGGGAAAAGGGAACGGCCAATTTTCAGGCAACGTTCAGCGCCGCGCATCTTTCGTTCAGGCAACGAAAGCGCCGTGCATCTTGCAAAGCGGAGCCCGGCTTAAGAGCGTGCACCTCCAGGTTTTGCACTCCAGCCACGCAAGCCCTCCTCCACCGGGCGCCCGAACACTGCTTTCCTTAGGCGCAGGCAGCCCGAGTTGCCAGGCGCTCCTCTCCCCCTCCCAAGGCTCCGCACCTTCCCACGCGGCCCCTTCTCGCCCGCGATCCTCTCTCCAACTTGCTGGCTGCGGCTCATTCTCCTCTCACGGATCATCGTCTTCCGCTCTCGACTCCCGCCGGCTCCCAAATGCCTCCTCCCACCTCCTGCTCGGGATGGTCACCAGAAATCTTTAAGAGAGCGCCCCTCCCCCTCGGCATGACGCAACCCTTGCGCCACATCTGTCCAATGGGCGCCGCCGCGCCTTTCTATTGGCGGGATGAAGGGAGCCGCCGCCCAATGGGCCGTCGTCGTCCTTTCGCTACGCCCTGCCTTCTCCAGTGTTGGGTGACGCAGCTCCGCCGCGGTGGATACTGCCGCGTCGCACCCGGAAATGACTCCTCCCGAAATGTCCCCCCCTCCCTTCAGGGTCACGAGTCTTTAAGTGGGTGAGTCATGCGCTGGGATGATGCAATGTCCTGGCAACCGTTGGCGGTCACGGCAGCGGGAGCCCAGGCTGGAGTTCTGACCTTGGCCCACCTAGATCCCCTTTACAGGGCCTGCCTTGTTTCCTTTGCTCTTTTCCCTCCCCCCCTCCTCCAACGAGCCTGCGCCCAAGTCTCCCAGTAGTAACTAGGCCGAATTACGTTGGGAGGCCCCCATGATCATATTTATGACGTCACGCCACGCCCACCGTTTGGTTAAAGGGCCAGTGCTCCCTGGGGAAAACAACGGCAGGGCCTCTCCTGAGCTGTCCTTGCGCAGAGTACTTGGCTCCTTGTTGCTCTCTAGTCTATGCTATTATTGTCATTATCATCACCTGAAAAGGGGGAACTTTTTTGGAATGTAAATGAAATAAATAGAGCTGCCGATCGGTTCAAGATTAATAGCACGGATTTGAAAGGAATAAGTCTGTGTATGCATTTGTTTTTGAATAAAACGAGAGTTGTAAAGAAAAAAGCATTCTCTCCCTTGGTTTTTAATGATGCCATATAGGAATTCCAGAAAGTTCCTGTAAATGATTGTGGTTTTGAAAACAATCTGCTGTAATAAGCATTTCTTCTTAATCAGGACTTTTTAAACCAGTCATTTTAACTGGTCACATCTAAATGTTGCACCTCAAATAAAAAGCAAGCAATTCCTTAGGGAAAAGATCACCCAAAAAGTGTATATCCGGATTGTGTCTCTCCACCTTGGATTTAGTCAAAGGAAGGCGGCAGCAGAACTTTGCCCAATTCTAACAGGAGAAACAAACTAATAAAACAATAAGGACACACAGAAATTATGTATTAGTCTAGAAAAGAAGGTACTTTAGGTAAGTTTGTCAACATTGGTCTTGGTACCAAAATTCAGGGTACTTCCAACTTTGCACAGATAGGATTACCAAATGACTTATCATTGTAAACAATATGAAAAAGCCTAACTGCTCTGGGTATCAAGTAGCTAAATACTAGACTCTTAAATGGATTTCATTCATCAAGCGATTCAAACCACTTGAATAGGTTTCATAAAAATGAATGCAATTGCAAGTAATTAATATAAAACAAGCATCGGGTTTGAAAAAAGGTTTTGAATTTTTAAATGAATATTATGATTATTTAATTTGAAAATGAATTTGAGAAGCTACCTTTATTTTATTGGCAGTGTAATTTGAATAATTTGATATTTTATTTGATTGTTATGCTTGTGAGCCAGAATCTGAGTTTCCCAACAGCAAACCTCTATATATCATTTTGCCTGACAAATAGCATTGAAAGTGGAGCTCTGAATTGCAAAACATTCTACGGTGACATTCTGTTTGTAAGAAATGCTAGTCAGGCCTGGCACAGCTCATATCCCCTAGAAATACACACTGTAATATACAGTTTTCTCTTAGGGTTGCTTATGGGGATGTCTAGTAGAGAGTGGACAAGCTTTCAGGGAACCTTCAGAGCTCCCACAAGAACTTCTAAAGAATCCTTGTGTACATTACCAAACAACTGCAAAATTTTATAGACTTGGCCCTAAAACTCTAGCATACAAATCCACATTAAAATATGGCTCTTTCTGTCATAATTACACATTGCAGATTGGGAACATTAATAAGCTATATTAGAATTAGAAAATCAGTAAAGTTATTAATAAAAAGCATGCTTTTTAATACATTGTCAGCTAATGTTTATGTGCTGTGAAGAACTTTGGGATTGTAACTGGATCTAATTTCTCACCACCACCACCATTCTCCTACATATATGTTATATTTTTGACATCTGTTCACAAATATGACCATTGACCAACTCAGATGTCTCCTTCTGGTAGTCTTCGACTTATAACTGCAATTGAACCCAATATTTATGTTGTTCAGTGAGACATTTGTTAAGTGAGTTTTGCCCCATTTTACGACTTTTCTTGCCACAATTGTCAAGTGAATCACTGCAGTTGATAAGTTAGCAACCTGGTTGTTAAGCAAATCTGGCTTTCCCATTGACTTTGTTTGTCAGGTTTCAAAAGGGAATCACATGACCCTGGGACACAGCGAAAGTCATAAATATGAACCAGTTGCAAAGCATCTGAATTTTGATTACATGATCATGGGGATGCTGCAAAGATGGTAACTTTGAAAAACAGTTATAAGTTGCATTTTTCAGTGCCATTGTAACTTTGAATGGTCACTAAACAAACTGTTGTAAGTCGAGGACTACCTGTATAAGACAATATTTTTATTTTGGCCAGAATGTTGTTGGATGTCTTTGAAGGATAGTGCATTGGACTTACATGTGATTTATGGAGTATAAGTCATCATGTCTTGTAGAAATAATTTCCCTTTGAATTATTTAATATGAAATAACCTTTTGTCAGCTTCTGCTCCATTCCTGAGAACCACAAATCATAATTTACCATACTTGGTGGTATGCCAATACAATTGCGTATTTATCCATTTTAACACATTTTTCTCTGAAACACCTTTCCTTGATCCCAATGTCTGCTTAATGTATATTTTGCATATTTCTACTGTTTTGTTAATTTTTTCATAATTAAGATGTGTATTACTTTGATCTCAACTTTCAGTTTCTTTGTGTTTAACATCCAATTGCACTCAGGCTTAATTAGCTGAATATATACAGGTTTTGTAACCTCTATGTCACAGATCATAGGCTGTGCAGCACTTTGGATGGCTGTTATGTTCTTGCCTTCAAAGCATGTTTTGGGAATCAAATCCAGAACCCTAAACTGTTCTGTTAAATTAGGAAAACATCTGAAGAGCATTCCACAATTGAAATCCCAAGTCCAGATAAAATCGTATCTGGTATATGGAAACACCTCACTTGCACCAAACCTTGAATGCACAGCCATAAGTCAAACAGTAGTGAATTATCAGTTCAGAGCATTTAAGAAAAAAGGCTAAATTATTTGCACTAGATCTCTATCAATTATTACTTAACAGCTAATTGTCTACCTCAACTTCTGAGGTTGAGAAAAGCTGCATGAGAATCTGTAGGCTCCTTCCCTGTTAGTTTGAAACAGAATGCTGGATTGTATGGCACTTTCAAAGAAGTAATTTTTAATGTTACTTAAAAAGAGCTTCTTTGCTGGATCAAGTGAGAAATCTATTCAGGGTTTTGTTTGCAGCATGGTCAGTAAGATGCCTCTGGAAAGCTAGCAGCACAGGCATGGAGAGGAGAGTTTTCTCCTGCTAATCCCCCACTTTCTTCAGATGAGAACACAACAGCTTCCTTCACAAAGGGCTAGGGTAAAATGTTTTGTTTAAAGCTGTTTGTTGCCCAGGTACTTTAGTCCAGTAAGTTATCTAAATACAGCCAATTAGGTTGAGCAAATCATGGTTAAATAAATCTGTATATTTATTCTATAGCCACCCATCTCATACCTGTGATTTTAGACAACTTACATTAATTCGTTTTTAATTCTTCCTTGGAAGTTTCTGCCCATTGTGGTAGAACAACTTTGGATTTTACTTTTCTCCCCAGAATGGGGAGGAGAATCCCTAGAATAACATTTTACCATCTAGAGTTTCCATCATCTTATAGACTGTCTTTACTTAATGTTGTTGAATATACAGTACACACACATTTTATCCATTCGGAGGCAAAACAAGGATGGGCACGTGAGGACTTCATCCTTCATTCCCATTTAAAAGATCACTGCGGTACGGGATCGGGTCTTTTCCAAAAGCAGCCCAAACCTCTCTGCGAGCGCCTTTCAGACCAGCAGTTCGTTTCCGAGCATCTTAAGAGCTAGTGGGCAAAGGCAAGGCAGGCCGCAAATAACAGGCGGTAAGGTTACTGCCGCGACTGCCGCTCCGATTTCCGCACCGGGACTTCGAAACAACCCAAAGAGCCCAGGCCAGATTTTACTGCGAGCCCTGCGCGCAAAGCGCAGCTCCTGCGTCCTAAGCGCAGAGCGGAGGAGGTCGGGAACGGAATTCCCAGGGCTGTTCCCCCACTCCCCAACCTCCACCCTCACCCGGCCCCCAGTGCGCATGCCAGGGAGGAAGCTTCCTTGCTCTACCCCCTCCTCTTCCTGGCACTGAGTCCAGGGGGGAGGGAGGGAGTGAGGTAGGCACTGGGGGGTGGGGGTGGAGAGCACCAGTGATCCTCTGCACCCTGACCCCCCACCCAACCCACGCACCCACCCGGCACCCACCGCAGGTGGGAGGGGGCCTCCCGTAGCCGCCGCCCCCCGGGAGAGACGCGATTACAAGTTGGAGCTTGCAGCTGCTTCTGGGGAGGGGGCATCATGAACCAAGGTAAGTGCCAAAGGGGCCCCGGGCACACTCTGAAGTCGGACTCGGGGGGTGCATTTGGCATAGGCGAGGGAGTCGCGAGTGCCCGGAGTCGAGCCGATCTCCCGCTGCAGCTTCTCTTGACAGTTCAAACTTCTGCCGGAGTTACCCAGCCTTTCCATTAAAGAGGAGCTGCTGGGAAAAGGCGATTTGGCCGCCACCTCTTAAACTACTCTTCCTGTACCAAAAGGGAATGAATAATGGTTTTGGGGAGAGGGGGGTTTCCCTTTTAAACCCGATTGCACAAAGCTAAGGAGAAAGGTTGCCGGGGGTCTGGGTTGCCGTATGGTCTTTCTTCTTGGGGGGGGGGGG
>JANHFL010001724.1:312767-324426 GCA_032468155.1 Oxyrhabdium leporinum | reverse complement strand
ATTTCCATTTTAATTCAAACCTCAGGGAGTAGAACTAACTTGGCTACCAGGAATAAGCCAATGGCTTCCTTGTACTTTAGGGCCACAAGCAACTAGAAGGAAAAAAAAATACCCCCTCTTCTTCTACATGTGCAGTGTTGAAATGTGAAATTGACACTGTATCTGTGTCTCCACAACACTGTGTGGCTTGTGTGCAGCTTGGGGTGCTAAGTCAGCTCATCTTCTACAAATAGAGTTTTATAATGCTTCTCTCATAGGTAGGAATTTGACTTTACAGCAGGAGTGTCAAACTCACAGCGTCACGTTGTCATCACATGACATATCGCAACTTTCCCCCCTTTGCTAAAATGAGGGTGGGCGTGGCCAACGCGTAACGCATCCAGGACGCAAGCCGCACGTTTGACAACCCAGCTTTACAGGTAGTCCTCGATATATGACAGTTCATTTAGCAATCGTTCAAAGTTGCAACTGGATTGAAAAAAGGGACTTATGACCATTTTTCACACTTACAACCATTGTAGCATTCCGATGGTCAAAATTAAGAAGTTTGGGGACCGATTCGTATTTTATGACAGTTGCAATGTCCCGGGGTCACGTGATCACCTTCTGCGGACTTCTTACAAGCAAAGTCAATGGGGAAGCCAGATTTGCTTAACAACCACCTGGCTAACTTAACAACACGAGTGATTCGCTTGACAACTGTGGCAAGAAAAGTCGTGAAAATGGGGCAAAACTCACTTAACAAATGTCTCACTTAGCAACATAAATGTTGAGCTCAATTGTGGTCAGACAATTGTACAGACAAAGAAATAACAGGGCCGCAAACAAGACCTTTAGACTTTTAGAAGTATCTGAAAAGAAGGCCAGGGCACATCAGTTTCAGTTAACAACAGAAATGTTGGGCTCAATTGTGGTTGTACGTCAAGGACTAACTGTATTTCATTTCTTGGTGCCCCAGACTTCTCCCCTTCTCCCCTTGTACCACACTCCCTTCTTCCCAGTTGTTCTGAAATAATAACAGGGGTGGGGACATAGCAGTCTGGCTGCTCTTTTTGCCCCTTGCCATTGACAGCTAGAGGGGGCACTACCTGGCAACATGAGAGGACAAAACACCAACAGTGGACCATTCATGCAACAGTGGGCATGAACCTACAGAAATGCATAAGAACGGCAAGATTATTGGCTGTATGGAAATTCACCTAGAGTAACTGACTTACATAATAAGCCATAGAAGTCAATGTCTATGGAGATTCTCAGTCATCCAGGTCATGGTTGTCCCAAAGGTGCTTTTTGCAAGAGGCAACTGGATTTTCCGGTTTTTCTTTGAAGACCTTTCACTTCTCATCCAAGAAGCTTCTTCAGCTCTTCTTCAGCTTCTTGGATGAGAAGCGAAACGTCTTCAAAGAAAAACCAGAAAGTCCAGTTGCCTCTTGAAAAAACCATCTTTGAGACACAGAAGTCAATATATTTTTCCTCAAAGCCTATATAAGAGAGTATTTCTCTTTTATAATAGTAGTTCTACTAAAAACCTGATTGTCAAGGTAGAAAAAAATCAGTGGGAGCTATAAAAAGGCAACTAATACTTTACAGATCTAAAAGTCTGTAAAACTGGGCTTATCTACAAGAAAGCAGATCTCATAATTTCAAGGAACACTAGAGAATTAATTAGCTAATTAAACATCACCATAGGATGTGTGCAGCAAAAATTCAGAGATGCTTATTTTCTGCAATGAGATTTTCTTTTCGTGGATGTGTGCCTGGATGTGCTAGCAAGACTGTATCAACGTTTTGTCTCCTCTTGTAACTGCAGCATTCTGCAGACAGTTGTCTGAGAATAGAGGAGGTCTTACATGGAAGATACTGTCTGCTGGCAAGTAAGGGTGGGGGGGAGTGCCCCCACAGCAAAGAAAGCTATGCAGATACCCTACGAATACTTAACTTTTAATCCCAAGCTGAATCCCAAACTTTTAATTTCCCTGCTGAAAATTCTGGAAGCTGAAAACTATATTCAGTGTATTTAGATAAAGTCCATGTTGTAAAAGGTAGACGAAGTCCAATTCTGGCACTTTAAATTTTTATATGAATGCATGCCTTGGACCATGAATCCTTTTCTAGCCATAGGAGTCTGTAATTGGATTGTCTTGTTCCTTTGTGCTTGATCAGGATGGTTAGATAGATGGGAAATTGATGGTGTCGGCTTGGTTGGGTTGTTTGAACCCTACTACTGAATAACAGTACTATTAGGTAAGCAAGGCACTCGGATTGGAGCAGCATATAAGCCCAATGAATAAACAATGAATACATTAAGGCCCTACTGAAATCATCAGAATGTCTATCTAATTTTATTGGGGTCTTAATTTCTTTACTCAGAAAAATGAATCTCCTACTTTAGTTGTCATCAGATATTTTCCCTTGGATAATTTCTTTGGCAAACAAGGCCAATGCAAAATAGATCACTGCTGCAACCTAGAGAGCATCTACCACCTTGGTCAAGCATTCAGCACAGTCACAATCAGAGCCTGAACAAGGTTTCCATTTGGATCTAATGAAAGGCAGTTAAACATGGAGACTAAAAACAGGAATGGAGCCAAGTGTATCAGCAGAACATCTGCCATGATAATCATTATGGGCATTAAATGTGAGTCCCATCTCAGTGTGAGCTTTTAAAATATTGATTAAAATGTTCAGCTTGGGGCAGATTCGCTTCCCGGTTGATTTCTTTGAAAAAGCTTTAACAAAAGCAATGGCAAGGGTGATTAAGAGATCGATAGTCCTCTCTGTGCTTCTGCAAAATGAAATAACTGTCAAGGATGAACCTTTTGGCAGCTATGTGCCTCCTTCTTTCAACTTGCCATTAGAGTAAGGGTGGGTGGGTGTTGCTTTCGATTGGGTTAGATGGAGAAACGAAACTTCTACGAGTCTGCTGGAGACCGTGAGAGCCTAGAACTTTTTCAACGACATCGTAACAGATGTGGAGTTGAAGCAGATGGTTCCCATAAATGAAATTATCTACGTGGATTACGTGAGAGGTTAGGGATTTGGCTGGGAAAATTATTGTTTAAGTCTATGAACTGATGTTTGGGAACCTCGGAGTTAGTTTTGCCTCAACATTACCATGCAGTGTATTCAATAAACAATAAGATTTTTGAAAATGGAATGATCCTGGAGTTTTATTTGGATTTTTGAGCTGGATATTGACAATAACTTTCCAGAATTAATAGAAATCAAGTAGTTTAGGAAAGGATCTTCAGCACATCCACTTCGCTCAATCACTTATTTCCCACAATTCAATTAGATTTCTAAGAAACAGCATTGAATGATTCGATTTTTGTAAATCAGGTGCTTCAATTTTCCAGTCCTAATTTGATAAAGCAATACAGGAAGCACATAGAAGCTACTTATAGATCAGATGAAAAATATACCAAGGTATAGCAATCTTCTAATCAGACTTTTGTTCCAGATTTTCCAAATTCAGAGCTGGCTCTTACACTTTCCATAGATTTGGCACCTTGAGCCATCTTCTCTCCAGCAAAAATTTCCCCTTCCCCTTCTTAGCTCATTTCAGTTAAATACTGCACTAAGCATCACTAATAAGTCTCCCCAAAATGATAACTTTGCATGGTTGATGCAGAGCTGATTACTGCTTTTAAAATGCAGATTTCCATCAGTGCTTTAATTCAACATATTTATTCTAGAATCTAAAATGTTGCTGCCTTACTTGCCCTTGGGGCATTTAATGATGGTTTTCTACAACTTCCAGAAACTCCATACTGACTTTCTTTACTTTCAGAAGTATAAAAAATAGGGCCTAATAACGCAAATATTTACTGGTTGTTCAATTAATTCCTTTGGGTAAGTAAGTTTTCTTGCTTTTTAAAACTTGCAATTTAGAGTGTGTTGTTCTCTCTTTTGTGACATGACCCAATGAAAAGATAACAGTGCCATAAAAGTACAAACAATATAGATTATACAAAGAGATTTTTAAAATAGATTTAATTTTATATAATGCAGATTTAGTACCATGCAAACACAAATTCTAGAAGCATGCAAAAGAAAAAAAATAGCATTTTTAATGGTCTTACTTGTGCAAACTAGTATCCAGGCAAGGTGGTGTGAAGGGTGATGGGGAAGAGCATTAGGAAAACTCAGATAAGTTCAAGTGGTACAATAATTCAATATAAACACAGTTAAAACAATGATTAGGCATTTTCTCAACATCCCAACCGATTCCTGGAAGTAGCTGTAAAAGAAAGGGCCTTATAACTAGCAGAGGATGGTAAAAATGTGCTTTTTAATAAAGCTGGATCAAATCTGGAGAACCCTTACAAATAACACTGGCTTAAACATATAAGAATATTAGCACTCATCTTCTTGGCGAATGTTCCCTATAGCAATTTACAACTTTAGGTACAATGGCACTAACAAATATGATGTATTATCGGAGGAGCTTGGTTTGGACGTTTAGAAAATAGAATCCAAATTGACGCTCTCTATTTATCATTTGAAGTGATAACTTTTGTTGGTTACTTTTTGGTTACTATGTCAAGGGTGTCAAACCCACGGCCCGAGGGCCGGATGCGTCATGCATCAGCCATGGCCACCCCCGATTTAGCAAAGGGGAAAAAAGTCACAATATGTCCCATGACAACAATGTGACGCCGCAAGTTTGACACCCCTGCCCTATGTTATCCATCTGCATCTCTAAACCAGGATTAATTGTGAATGGTCCTGCACAACATCACATTTTATTCTATCAAGCCTGACTATGGGTTAAATGCATCAACAGTACACAAAATATAGAAAGGAAAGTTCCTTTTATACCAGTGGTTCTCAAACATAGCAATTTTAAGTAAGATGTATGAGCTTAGACTCCCAGAATGCCCCAGCCAGCCATGCCCACATGTCTTAACATTGCCAAGTTTGAGAAACACTGTTGTATACAATAAATTCCACTTTCCGAGAATTCTAGTTCTTTCTCTTCTCCCCATCACTCTTTCCAAGAAGGCAAGTTCTTATTCTTTACCACTGAAAAGAAATTCTTGGAATAATTTGGAAAAATCACGTGGTCATGACTTTCTCTAGAAAAAGGCTCAGCTCAGGAAGTGGAACATATAAGCACTATCATAAACATTTGACCAAATAATCCAACTTTACATTAGGTCCCTTTCCAGTTTGAGGGTATAGCTACACAGATCTTTAAAAATAAATTTAGATTCAATATAGCTCATTATTGCAGAGCACACGTAACACTCAAATGGATTCCTTCCTATATAGCAGATAGAGACAACTGGATTGCAGGTAACACCCAAAAGAAAATCCTACTAGAGTCCAAAAGACCATATCCCGTTATATATCCCAAGAAAGGATTCTAAGTAACTGTTGGCTGGAGGCCAGAGTGGGTTAGTGGCCACTTAAGGGATAATCCGGGAAGTTATCATCTGATCTCTTTATGTCAGACTATATAATCTCTGCAATGCTTGATTTGCAATATTATTTTCACACAAGCAAGAAATCAGTACTGCAACTAACCAACTGGTACAAAATCATCCTAAAGAAGATGGTAAGGAAGTTCAGGGAGTTCTTTTGTACCACAGACCCTTTTTTACACTCCGACATTAATGTTCATGCCAGCATGCACTGTTAATTCTACTGCCTTAGCATCCCGCTTGCTAAGCCCAAGGCAAAGTAGCAGATGCAAATTGCTAATCATTAATTCAAGCTGTCATCCATTTTAGCTAACACCTTGTCACATATCTGAGCAAACAGAGCTGGCAAGATTTTTTGTTTAGAAATAGACATTGTGGACAGAGGGAAGGGAAGGGAAAGCCGCCTTGTGAAGTTTTAAAATGTGGGCAAACTTTTCCCCTCATTTTGGCCATCAAGGATAGATGAAAACAACACTGACTACATGAACTATTGATCTAATGCAACATTAGTTAGCTGTTTATATTTATAACAGATAATGAAAATCAAATATTAAAAAAAACCTGGTTGTTATTCATCTCGGGAAATCATTCATTAAAATACCATTGTAATTTTCAAGCCCATGAATAGAAACCAACATTAAATTCAGACTATATTTGAAGTTAGGCATTTGAATTAATTTTTTTAAAATCAGCTTTGGATTCATTAGCGAAGATGGTGGGCTTATTTATTTTTTTTACAATATTTGAAATTCTACTCTATAGCAAACCTCATGGTGGGGCTCACTTTTTCTGTATGGGAGGTGAAATCTAGAAATGCACCATACTGTTTGTTCCTAGCTTACAGTAAGATCTGTAGATCTGATTCTAGCTTACAGCAGATATGATTAGAACTAGAACCTAGTAGCTTCCGGAGGACACCAAAGGTTCACCTCCTTGGCTTAAACCTCATATTTGAGCAAAAAAAGAATAACCAGCACCCAAGTTTTCAGTGTCCAAATTGTTTGGAAGCTTCAAAATTTGGCCATCACAAAATGCAGCTGAATAGAAGTTGATAACATTCACACTTCTATCAGTTAATAGAATTGCTACACATGGAGACCAGTGATCATAATCCAGTGATAATATAAATGAAAATACATTTTAAAAAAAACTTTGATGATGTGGATGTTAATTAAGATAGTGCAACTTCCTTATTTAACACATATGCACTGCCAGTTAATTAACCTGAGTTCACAAGTGGAAGTATATTAAAATCTATTTATTTAAGTTAATCAAAAACATTATGAACTGGGTTCCAATTGTACAGAAAGTGGAGAAGCTGAGAACAGAATTACCATCTGCAAACCAGTTATGTATATTGCTGTTCTCTTCTCAGGTATAACACCTCAAAAGAAGCTAAGTAAAAACTATTCAATGGCTATTCATATTCTCCCAGCTATAATAATACATCAATAAAATGAGCAGGATCTACAAATAGAGAACTTTTAATTGACTTTGGAAAGGACCTTTGCTGTAGAGTATTTATTTGTTATAGATATTATAGAAAGGCTTTGACTATAAATACAGGATAGCTGAATAAAATAGAACTATATAAAGAATTTTTCATTTTCTTTTTCCATGTTGTTTTCAATTGCTTTTGGAAAAGCAGGGTTTCAGAACTGCCAAATGCAAAAACATGATCCTTTACTTCTTACTCTTTAAAATGAGAAAATACAGACTTACCAATGAATGTTATGAAACTAAAATACATCTAAACTATGACAATGCATATTTATTACACAGTACCGTTGTAATTGTATCAATAAAATTTTCAATACAACCACTGCAAAGAGCAAAGTATTTGTGTATGTCACTTCAGCAGTTAAAGCTTCTGAGACAATGCAAAAGTTATTTTTCATTATGGACCAAGGTGAACCTCAAACTCATTCTTCTTGAAAAAATATGTGATTTGCTTATGAGAAACATCTTTCCATACATATTCTTCCATAGAGAAAAGGCTGAGGTTTGATATATGCAGTAATACGTATAGCAAAAATGCAATAAAACCGCATTTTATTTAGACGTTTTTCACGTTTCTTCCATTTTGCTATAGCTCAATTAAAAACATCTTCAACTGATTATATCAGATGTTAAACTACAATGGACTTCCACCAAGGATGGGGCAATCTCTTTCTCCTGCCCACGCACAGCTGATTTTGCTGCCGAAGCAGGTTTTCACAGCCTGCTCCCTAGATCTAAATGGGAGCAGGAGTGAATTCTTCAAAAATTCCAACCCTATTGTAAAAGTTGCATCAGTTAATGAAACAATTAATTCAACTGGTTGCAGTAGGTATTTTAAATGGGCTAAGATAATGTGTGAATATCTCAGCCAATACAGGTATCCTCGTCTTACAACTGGTTGCTTAGTGAACATTCAAAATTACAGCAGACCTCCTATAAGCTACTTATGACCCAATCCCAAAGTTATGGCTGCTGCAATACCTCAGGGAGTATGGAAGGCCTTGGGAGGCCTAGGGCAAGGTCTCTGCTAGGCCTCCGAGGCCTTCCCCCAGGGCCTCTGAGGCACCCTGTGCACCACTTAACAACCCACAAGTTCATTTAACAACTACACCATAAAGAACAGAGATTGGGGGGAGTACTGAAAACAAGGTGATTACATGGGTGCCTCACTGAACAGCCATCGCAACTTCCAACTGTACTGGGTAGGCTCTATTATAGTTGTGAGTCAAGGACTACCTGTATTTAAATAATGCTTTGTATGGTAGTTTAAGCTCCGTAAAAGCTGAACAGTGAGAAATGCTTGGCTATGGAGTGGGTGGTTCATGTGAAAATGGGCTAGAAAGCAATCATTTCTTGTACAATTCTATATTAGTACATCTAGCTTTCATTACAGCAGAAATGGCTTTGGTTCTTTGTCAAAGGAGCAAGAGGAACAAAATATTCAAAGGTTTATATGGAAACTGGAAAAAAAGGCATACAGGTACGGTAGTCCTTGACTTGCAACCATTCATTCAGTGATCAAAGTTACAATGGCATTGAGAAAAGTGACTTATGACCAGACCATTCCTCACACCCATGGCCACTGCAGCATACCCACAATCCCATGATCAAAATTCAGGCCCTTGGCAACCGGCATGATTGCAGCATCCCAAGGCCGTGTGGTTATCATTTGTAACCTTCCCAGCAACATCCGACCAGCAAAGTCAACAGGGAAAGTTGACTTCACTTCATGATTCCCTTCAATGCAGTGATTTGCTTTAACAATTGTGACCTAAAAAAGTCATAAAATAGGTTGCAACTCATTTAACAATTGTTTTGCTTAGGAATGGAAATTCTGGTCCCAATTGTAATTGTAAGTCAAAGACTTCCTGTACTACGTAAACATTTTAAATATAGCTCTTTCTGCTATTCCCTCTGAGTCAAAATTTAAGTTTTATGCTTTTGGCAGAAAGATCCTCTGTTTATGCTTATAGAGTAAAATACTATGTACAGAAGTAATATTAAGAATACATTTACATATATTAAAAATATAATAATGGGGGAAAACAGCCAAGTGTGAAGGGCAAAAGGGCCAGAAATGAGGCATGTTAAATGTGAAGAAAGTATTTGGATAAATAGGGCAAAGGCAACAGCATGAGATATTTACAGACTGGAAGTTACCATAATTCATATTTATTTCAGAGCTTCCATAATAACACATGCTAATGTTTTTCTTTTTAATGTTTATACTCTACTACCATTTTAGAGCACTGTCTTCAGTGAATAATTTGAGGATTTCAGTAAATATTATCAAATGCCTATTTTTTTAAAAAAAAACCCTCCTTTTTTCTACTCAACCTGAACCTCACTGAACAAGTACTTCCTTCTTTAAGCAAATGAATGAACCATTTAGATATACATGTTGTACGATGAAAATTTTATACTAATTCCCATCAAAGCAAGTTATGTATGCCAATGTTTTATTTGGACATCTTTAATGGCATTTTTTTTTAAATCCCCGGCAAAGAAAACATCTTTTTTTTCTCTTATAATTCTCCTCTTCAATTGCAGAGATCTGATATTTTTCATCACTTGGACTGCATGTACACAAAGCAAAGAATCTCTCTCATTTTCATAGCAGGTAATGACAGGCTAAAAGTGTAACGCTATCCGTTCAAGCTGGATAGGCAGCTGTTTCAGTTTCCTTGGGGCACTCAGTGCTAGAAGCTACAGCGCTATTATTCTGCAAAAAACAAGTGGAGCACAGCTGTCTGACCTTTAAGGAAGCTTAATATCCTTTCGATGCCACTAACTTCAACCCTCAGCAGCCCTAGCCAACTGGACCGAATGATGAAAGAGGTAGTTCACCAATACCTGGAGAGTCAGATTCCCCACTTTTTGGTTATAGCACCAAAGACTGCCTAGAGCTGGGGTCCCCAACCCCCAATCCGTGGATCGGCACCAGTCCGCAGCATGCCAGCAACTGGGCCACGCAAACAAGCGAAGCCCCATTCGTAAGATGCAGGCAGCACACAAAACCACGCCCCCTCCGGTCCATGGAAAAACCTTTCTCTACGGAACTGGTTCCTGGTGCCCAAAAGGTTGGGCGCTACTGGGCCTAGAGACTGCATCTACTAAACCAACCTTACAAGATAAGCTAAGTCAAGCTTGAATTAAACATAAGGAATTGCTTTTCCTTTTGACATCTTCAAGACAATCTCCTCTTTTTATTTTTTTCTCTTCCTACTTACTCTTTGACCCTAATCCCTAACCTAATAATGGCTGGTTTAGATCTGGGTGGTCCCCAGCGAACAACTAGTGGAATTCCATTTAGAAAAGCAATGGAGTGTGCCAACCAATGAGGTTATGTGACATCATGCTTTATGACCATCTATATTGCCAAGGTCACAGGGACTGGAATTCCGGCAACTACAACCCAATAAGTATGAATATGCCAGTTGAAGTATGCAGCCTTTAAATTTCACCCCAGTGTCTTACTGATTTCATACACCATATTAGGCAAGGTGAGTTTTATGAAAAGAAAAAAAAGTACAATATTATAAAATAATAAGATAAATGCTTCATGCCAGCATTAGGGAATCAGGACTGTTGCAGTAATTTTGAAGATGAGATATGAGGACCATTTTATCCATAATCTCTTCTGCCAAGAGGGTTTCTGGAGCTTTTGCTGAAGCACAATGGAGGGTCAAATGCAAATCCTACGTTCTGCTTTTTACTGTGTCTCTGTATTTTTTATTCTATCAGCATACTTTTTATTTTGCCTCTGATAAACATGCATATCCTGATTCAATGTCTGATTCAAAATAAAAGCTTAAATTTAAATAAAGCCCAAAGAGGGTATATTAAGCTCAAAGATGTCCAAAGCACACGGTGACAAGCAGCAAATTAAATAGTTATGTAAATTAACACCAAGATAAGATTTTTCGTATCACTTGGCACTAGATCTAAGGCTTGAATATCAGGCAGTATTAATCTCAAAGATTGGCTAAATTGTTATATAACCCATTACTGGCTGTAGATTTTATTAAGCCTACAGAAAGGAACCTCTACTTCAGAGTGCTTTTAGCTAGCATTACACAGGTAATGCTTTGTTGACCTGATTACTCCTCAATCCCTATGCCCCGTTACTATGAGACTAAATGTACCTCCCACAATTCCCTTTGGAAATGCTTGCATGCCAAGAAGAGAAAAATAGCTTTTATGCAACTCACTGCAAAATATTTAAGGGCGTACATCAACGCTATATATTGTACTGCAGAACAGGCGAGCCTTTAGCAGAAGATGGGAGGAAACTTTAAATACAAACTATATGGTTTTGAGTTCGATATTTATCTAGAGAGACAGAGGATAAGACATGCTGTCATAGGAACTCAGGTACCCAACACCTATAGAAAAACATAGGGGCAGTGTGCCTTCTTCAGTTAACTATGAGCAAGTTCTTGTATTTGAGGCACCAAATCTTATTTACATCAGCGCATTTTATTACGTACTACTTTATGGAAAGGACCAACTAAGGACTATATAAGGCAGTGCTTCCCAAAACTGGATAAATTATCCAAAATTGGATAAAAGTGGGTATTTTTCTTTTGAGTAATGACAATGACCCCATTACTCTATTACAACAGGGATAATTAAATAAAGCCTTTCTGATAAGCAGTAAAAATGAGGACCCGGATTGTGGGGGCAATATTCTGAGGTATATTGGATTAATATACTGATGTAAGAGTATTGCT